>LOEQ01014419.1:0-18055 GCA_001685075.1 Bramus lutescens | reverse complement strand
AGAACATCCTGTGGTTAAACTGTTTAGCGCAGCTGGCTAGCAACTGGCCATGAAGCACAGGAGTCGCAAGGGCGGGGGAGCAGCTAATTCTTGCCTCCGGTCCCTAACATCCAACTAAAAAATCTGAAGACCACTGAACAAACAGAACATTTGAAGAAAAAGGACAAATCATCCAGAAAATAAGTGTCCCAAGAAAGAGAGTAAACTGGCCTATTGGTATATCACATCTCCAACATAAATTTCATAAATCTTCCCAAATATTTGTTGCTGCTCTTCTCTTTAGGTATATAATGCAAATGTCCCAGACCAATTAAAAATCAAAGCTGGCTTTGGATTTGGAGCATGGCTATCTCCTTCTCTAAACCCAAGCATGCTTGCTAAAAAGAAAATCCAAAATCTCAGTCACATATCAGAAGAGCCACCTGATATTGGACAGAAGAAAATCAAAATTAAAGGAATATTCTATTATCACTGTCTTATAATTCTTTGGTTTTATTTTGACTCTTTAAAACTTTTTCATAAAGCATAAATATTATCTCAAAATTTACAAGATTAATAGATATTCAAGTTTTTGTCATACTAATGGTAATACAGAATACTAACAAATTCTAGAAAAAGCATCATTTAGCTTCCTGTACATGATTTCAGGTTTGAGTCTCTATCAAGTAACTAGGAATTAAGTACTTGTATACTGGATTTACATAACAAATTATGGTCCTTTAACCTCTTCAAGATCTGCTGCATATGACATTTAAAATGTTGAAGTTTTCTGCAGTGAACCATGACTATGACTAACAGAAACATTAGAAGTCTCCAGAAGGAGGATGGGGCTCTACAATGATGATCCCACATGGATTATGGTAATGCCACTAAGATGAAAAACACCACCCAAGGATTGGCTTTGAACTACACTCTGATCAGGACAATTTCAAAGTGGCTAGCTGAGATGGTCCAACCTCTGAATTTTCCCATTACGCAGAGACTGGACAACAAATAATACAGCTAGCTCTCCTGGGACTTGATAATTATACCAATTTTTTCAGGGTCCCCTAAAGATGCCATCACCCCCAGACAGCAGAATCTAATCTTAAGAACATGATACTCATATCTCCAAGAAGTGGGGCAGGCAGTTTTTGGTCATTCAATGGGTTATGGATATTTTCCAACATTTAAGGGGGTTGGTTACAAGTTGTTATTAGTAATGGACAGGAAAAAAGCTGAAAAGAGGAGATTAGATTAAGGATTCTTTTTTTAAACAAAAAGGTGGATATAGAAATTAAAGGATAGACATATAGAAATTAAAAGGGTAGACAGTTGAATCTACTTTTAAACCAACAAAGCAACTACTGTTAGGGTTAGGGTTAGGGTTAGGGTTAGGGTTAGGGGTTAGGGTTAGGGTTAGGGTTAGGGTTTGGCTTGAATTTTTATATAATGATACAAAATTGAAGCTATTTTGTTATACTGTATATATGTTATAGAAGTGATAGGATAAAACTTAGATTATTGAATCTACTTTTAAACCAAAAAGGCAACTACTAGTTTTAAATATTTTATACTGATATGGATTTTTGTATATGAATACAAACTCAAGGTTATTTTTATTAGAACATACTATACATTTCTAATCTTGTTCAAGGTATTGTATCTATTCAGCTCATTTAGCAATTTCTTGAAAGTTACTATTACAAACTATTTAGGATAATAAAAAATGCAGGTTAGTAGTCACCTATTACAATCAAACTTGTAGTCATAATAAATATCTTTTCAAGGTCAAACAGATATATTTTAGATAGACAGGTGGTCTTCAAACACCAGAGATCTACAGAACATGGCATTTAAGATGTTTTAATAACATAGGTTAATTTTATTATAGCAATAAGACATGTCTACTCCTGCTAACACCAATCTACTTCACAGAAAATGAAGGGTATCAAAGAAACTCCATACAGAGTTTAATTTCTTTGTGAAAAATGCTGCCACGAGGCAGAAAAATGCCCCTGCCTCAGCCACTGACAGTGTGCTGGTCCTAATGGGAAAAGCAGGACACAAAACAAAATAACTGCTGAACTTTGCCAAGGGTAGGACAGCATTTCAAAATTTCTTGTTTCACAGAAAAGTCTGTCAGATATTCTAGGCCTGCAGGCTGAAGATGGATGCCTCAATGTTACAGAGGAACCTTGGGTAACTGTCCAGACAGCCAGATGTCTCTGTCATTTCTCAATTTTTGGAAACTGTTAGCTCTGCATGTACTTCCTGTTTACTCAGGTAATATTATTTCCTTCTTGGGTCTCTGATGGAGTTGAAAATTAAATAGTTATAGTTTTCCTTGTTACCAAATTCAGAAAAGAAACTCACAAAAGAAATGTAAAGTGTATAGGTTTGATGGGCATAAAAAGGTGGCTTTGGGCTGGTAATACAAGTTAGAATAGAAAGTAAATTAGATATAACACTTTGGACTCACTGAGATAGAGTAGATAATGAAGTATTTTCTCTGAATTTGTCAAATGCAAATGGACTAGACATTATTAATGTAATTATTGCTTGTATATACTGTACAAAGTTGTTGTACTTATTGTACATAGTTTTTCTCTGTTACTTATAACCTTCATTTTTTTATTTGGAAAGGGGGGGAATGTTGTAATATTTTGTTTATGTTCTGACAAATAAAGTTTCCTGGAGAAGAGAGGGCAGAACTAGCTACTAGTTAACCATAGAGGATTGGAGGTCTGTACAAACAGGAAACAGGAAATGATAAAGTGGGCTGTAGACAGTCTGAGGATTTGGAGAGGGAAGAGCTGACTGTGGCTGCCCCTTTGCTTCTCTGATTTTTCAGCATTTTACCCAGATATCTGACTCTGAGCTTTTATTTTAAGACAATTAGGATCACGCTTCAGTCAAACCCATTCCAACAAAGCCACACGTCCTAATACTGTCACTCCCTGTGGGATTACGGAGTAGATTACACTCAAACTACCACAGTCAGTAAGTGTTGCATATACCTACTGTCAGTAAGAAGAGTGTTTCCTTATTAAATAATTGCTTTTGGGGAGTGCACCCAAAGAGAAGTTCAGCAGTTAGGAGTGGTTATTGCTTATATAAAGACTCCAGATTTACTTCCTAGCACCCACATGACTGTGACTTCAGTTCCAGGGGTTTCAGCACACTCCTCTGGCTTTCATGGGCACCAGGAACACATACAGTATACACATATACATACAAGCAAAACACTCATACATATAAAAATAAGTAAATCTTAAAAAAAAATACTGTCAGGACCAGGTATGGTGCTTTTGCATTTAATTCCAGCACTCGGGGGGCAGAGGCAGGGGATCTCTGTGAGTTTGAAGCCAGCCTGGTCTAGACAGTGAGTTTCAGGAAGGTTTCAAAACTACAGACAAACCCTGTCTCATAAAACCAAACAATAAATAAATAAATATAAAGTAGATCCTAAATATTTCCTTCCCACCTTGTAAAGCTCATTTTTCCAAAGGAAACTGGTGGGATGTCACTCTTCTCTGTAAATGTGTACTCAAGTAGTTTATCTAAAACACCAAGATTATTTGTTCCCTTTTCACAGAAACTTTCGATGCATTGATCTTTATTGTTTTTTCCCATCAATATACTGAAACTATAGGTCTATTCTCTAGAAAAAAAAAGATGTCCCTGTCACATGTCTATAACAGTTCCATTCTAATATGTATGGTCATTTAATGTCCAGAAATCCAGGGACTGTGGTTTTGAACATCTAGAGGAGCAATGTTTGAACTCCCAGGCATCTCAGATGCCAGCTGATGCTTCCCCCATCAGCAGGGATGTTCAGTTAAGCCCTGTCAGAGCTAACTGTCCCAGCAGAAATCATACCTCTCACTGTGTCCCCTTTACACCTCAATGGCCACAGCTTCTGTTGAGCCCTGGGTAAATGACAATCTGTGTGGTAATAAACGTAATCCCTATCTGGAGACAGATGGCCAATTGGGGGCTGGCTTGCAACTAGCCTCTGTCAACAGGTGCTGCTGGGTTCTTGACAAGCCTGGCTCCCAGATTGCAGAACAATGCTCCTCCCAGAGGGACGGCTGTGACATAGCACTGGGGCCACTTCTGGGGGGATGACACTTGAGGAGACTGGCTGCCTTCTGGGAGGGAAAGCAGGCTGACAGTAGGCCANGCCACCAGCCACTTCAAAGTATGAGAGAAGGCAAGTTGTAGGGACTCACCTCGTGACTTTTTCCACATATGGCAGCAGGTGTTCTCTTCAGTACCCATATTGAAAGTCAGCTTCTATATTTTGGGACCCAGGGCACCCGCCCGTAATATGCTGGTGTCTGGGTAAAGATACAAATCACACACTGGGTCAGAGCCCAGAGAGTAAGACGCCTTGAGGAAGTATTCTCAACCTGTGGGCCCTGGCCCCTAAGCGTCCAATGGTCGTTTCACGGGGGTCACCTATCAGATATCCTGAATGACACATGTTTATAATACGATTCATAATACTAGCAAAATTATAGTTACGAAGTAACAACGAAAATAATTATATGCTTGGGGTCACCACAACATGAGGAACTGTATTAAGGGGTTACAGCATTAAGGTTGAGAAGCTCTGCTTTAAGGGGAACATTCTCAACAGATCAAAATGTAAGCACAGTGTCTGGTCTGTCTTCTAACTATTCCATTCAGTTCACTTTTTGTGCTGCCTATGGACTGGATATGAATAGTCAGAATCGTGATCCATTTTACACTATGTAAGAACAGTGTAAAGACAGTGGACTCTCCTTGGACCGCTCTGTCGCGGGGAAAAACTGAGCGTACCACATTTGGGGATCAAGGATTCTTACAAAAGAAGTATATCTGTGATGAGTTTCATTACCTCTCCATAAGAAAGCAGTGAAATGAATTCTATCTAGCTTGCAAGGTTTGGTTGGGCAAGAAAGACAGCTAAAACGCAGTCTTTTACAAGTTTCTTACAAGGAAACATGGGTAGACGTTTCCTTTCAAACTCCCCTCCTAAGAAGTAGGTCACAGGTGTACATGCTGTGTTCTAAGAAACACGGCGTTATCTACTAGGCTAGCTAAAGTCCTAAGGACGGCTTTGCACAAAAGTTTCCCTCCTAGGAAAGCGCTTCTCCGAGTCACCTGGAAGCGTGACAGTTCAAAGGCAGCCCATTCCATCTGGCATCCCATCTCGTTTTATGGGTCACTGCCTTATTGCCACCCATTTGGTTCCGAGAGACCACAATTCCCGGAAGTTTGTGAAGGACCACAGCGCAGTTCTTTGCAACGAGTCTTCTCCTAACAGTGGGGTGAGGCAAGGACAACCTAGTAAACTGCCTTGCTTTTGCCTTTCCCACTTCGGATCTTTCTCAAGTGCTGCTCAGAATGAGCACGGGCTCCACCTAGTGGCTAGTTCTCAAAAAATACAAAATGCCGCGGTATTTTTGACAACAGCAGGCCATTTGACAACCTAGTAAGATAGTCATTAGCTGCATGTGACTCTCAGTTACCTTAAAGGTAGCTAGCCCAAATTGAGCTATGCCATACAGGTAAAATGTGTTGTATTTTAAAAGTCTATTATTAAAAATAATTATGACTGTTTATAATTTTATATCAATTGCATGACTAATGAATGGTAGTTTGGCTACGTTACATTTGAGTGTGTGTGCGTGCATGAGTGCGTGTGTGTGTGATATGCATGTGTGTATGCTGGTGTTCTCACCCTCGTGGGCATACTTGGAGGCCAGAGGTTGGCATGGGGATGTTTCCCTCAATCATTTCTCCATCTTTTTTTTTTGAGATGGAGTTTTTCATGGAAACTGGAAGCTCCTGACTGGCTGCTGAGCCCCCAGGATCCACCTGTCTCTGACCCCACCCAGCACTGAGATCATAGGCGCATGATGACACATGCAACTTTTTTTGTGTTTTACATGGGTGTTGGAAAGCTGAACTAAGTTCACCGTGTTTGCATTTTAACCACCGATCCATCTCCCCAGCCTTTCTCGTCTTTTTTTTAAATGTGACTCCTAGAAAATTTAAAATATGTGTGACTCAAATGTGTGGTTCATGCAATTATTTCTATTGGACAGCACATAGAATAAACAGAATAAATGTGATTTCACATATTTCTGAATATACATATTTGGAATCCTCTCCACATCAGGATTAAAGTGAAGAGATCTAGATTCTGCTTATGTTAGTTCCTCAGGGCCTGAGGAACTCCCAGCAAGCCCCACTGCAGTCTTAAGCCCCACAGCCTTACACCCTCCCTACACGTAGTTCCTCGAAGTCCCACCCCTGCCGCACACCTTAAATTCCTAGGTGTCACTATGTATTTTTAAACACAGGGAGCTATAACAGAAATGCAATAAGATGTCAGCATTTAAAACCTCTATTTTTCTGCATTTGACACACATACATTTCTGTGATTATAATTGCTATAACCAAGACACTTGCACCAAAACAGCCTATTATATGAGAAAGCAATGGAGACTTCCTCTTAATCATTTACAACTAACACTTAACACAAAGGTTCAGAGGGTTTGTTTTTATGTCCACCACTGTTCTATGTGCTTCTTTTTATCAAAATCCTACAAGTCCCAGAGAATGTGTGTTCTGTCATCAAACCCATTTGATAAACAAGAAAGGAGTTTCAGTGGCTCACCACAGTTCACGTAACGGGCAGACAGAATCAGGATTCAAACCCCGGCAAGGGAGCAGTGCCCAGGAATGATATGACATTCTCCTCTACAATGGAACCCCTTTCTGTCTAAGGAAGAGCTAACCTGGCAGTAGTGAGCCAGCTGGCAGTGTAACAGGACCCCAGAGCTAAGCACAACTGACTCCATGATGGAAGTGCCATTCAGGCTGTAAAACTCAACACATAGACAGCAGCACCAGCCAAGATGAGAACAAAGACCTAATCCATCGAAGTCCATAGTTATGGGGAAGTCCCTAAATGTACTAACCTTGCTTTTTTACTTCTGTAGTTCCTCTTCTGACTGACTATTCTTCTTAACTAAAATGTGTCAACCCAGAATATGTGTTTTTTATTAAAAGCTCACATCCCCACAGACCTTGACTGCATCAGGGCCATGAGCAGCCCAGGCCCAGACATCACAGTGCTGCTGAGCGTCTAAAGCCCCCACTTCACTCTGCTCACTGCTTTCACTTCCTCAGCTGTGCCCCATGCACAGGACATGGACCATCCTGTCTCTTCCTCTCCTAGAACACACCATACCATACATTGGCTTACCATACAGTGCCCCATCTGTTCTGTGTCTTCCAGGTGGGCCCATGTTTTCTCCTCAAAGACTGGTGTGGTCCTGCGTGTGGCTCTCTTTGCCCTGCTCACTGTGTGCACTCTGTTTAGAACAAATAACTTTAGGTGAACTTACTATTTTTTGGTTTTTTAAATATATTCTCTAAATAACACTTTTGTAAATAATTTATAGTTCCTAACTGCTTTAAACAGTATACTCATATGTGTAGCATGTGCCTATCATTCTAACACTCAGGAAATGAAGGCAGGAAAATCAAAAGTTCAAGGATATCCTTGGCTACTTGGAAATTTCAAGGCTAGCCTGGGCTACACAAGCCACTCCCTGTTTCTACACACCCCTTTTCATATACTAAGAACATGTATGAAAAATAAACATAAATCAAATCACCTTTAATAAACAATAATGTTCAACTCATAGTTTTGTGCACCTAGCATTTAAAAATAAACTCTTGGTTGGTCTGGAGAGATGGCTCCATGCAGAGCATGTACTGTTCTTCCAGAGTAACCAAGTTTAGTTGCCATCACCAACATTGGACTGCTCACATCTGCCCATGATTCCAGCTCCAGGGGAATCCAATGCTGCTCTGGTCTTCTGAGTACTTGTGTTCATATGCACACAAACGCACAATTAAAAATAGTAAGGATAAATCTAAAAAATAAAGCAAAGCTCTCAGTAAAGACCAGCCAACACTGGATGTTATCTGTGCCCTCCTTTTCTGCCTGCTTCAGGTGTGGTCCCAACAGTGTTTGAGAGAACTGCCCTGTCCCAGATAGCTTCTTCATAGAATATTTAACTGCAGTTATTGGTCAAGAATGAATTGTTTGCAGAGCATGGTGATACATGTCTTTAATCCCAGAACTTGAGAGGCAGAGGCAGGTGGCTTTCTGAGTTCAAGGCTACATTGCAGAGTAGTTCCAGGACAGCCAGGGCTACACACACACACACACACACACACACACACACACCCCACACACAAACCCTGTCTTGGAAATAGAACAATAATAACAAAAGGAGAGCAGAATGGGTTGGTTGATGGTTTGAGAAGCAGGTGTGGTGGTGCCATCTGCAAACCTAGCACTTGGCAAATAGAGGTAAAAGGATCAGGATTGAAGGCCAGCAACTACGAATTAAGTCTGAGGCCAGCCTTGGCTACTTGAAACTTGCTCTCAAAACAAGGACAAGAGCAACAAAATAATAATAAAGATGATGACTACTGAAAGCTGAAAGCCTTTGGAAGGTTGAAGGTCATTGTTAACCTGAGAATAATTCTTTTAGATGCTGAACCAGTGCGGTGGAAAAGGACATTCAGACCCAGCAGGCAGTTCACAAAGAACTGTCTGTAACTCCTATTCCAAAGCATCCAATGCTCTTTTCTGGTCCCACAGGCATTTGTAAGAAAGCAGTGAAAGACATGCATGCAAGCAAAACACCCATACACACAAAATTGAAATAAATCTTTTATTTTAAAATCTTATTAATAAACTTCAACTCTGCTTCACAAAGGCTCAGCCTGAAATGCTTTTCTGTACCAAGGTTAAGAATCCTGACTTTAATCTGAGCAGAGGTCTTGGCAAAGAACCCTCTGCCGCTACCACTGACATGGGGACTTGTCTTTCTGAGAAAGATGTTAAAAGATTTCTGAAATATGTCAGGGGCCAAAAGTAAAGATGGCCAATGCAAGGTTAAAATGGAGTCTACTTTCCTCATAATTTCATGAGCACAAACAGGCTCTGTTTTTCACAAGACCTGTCTTAGGCAAAACCACCAGATGTACTTTAGAGAWTAGGAAATAACRTAAAYGGCAGATGGCAACCACCAAAAATACAGCCTCTTCCTTCTGTAACCTTCTGCTTCTGCTCTCCCAAGATAAGAGTTTCCCATTCCCATCCCTCCCCCTGCCTTGAAAGGTACATAAACCCTACCCTGCCCTCAATAAGCGAGACCTTGATGTGACTCAGACTGACTCTGTCTTTCTTTATGCACCTGGTCTCCTTCCTCTCTCATCTCCATTGGTTTTTCAGGAGGTGCCTCCTCTAGTTCAACGAATAACTGGATCTGCTGGATGAGTCAGAAATAGAAAAAAAAGGTTTTTTTTCTTTTCAGTAACCTGGTGCTGACTGACCACCTGGTAATGCCAAGAGACAGTATATCTAGGATACATAAATAAATACCACAAAGAACTCAGGAATTGGTGGGCAGTGGTGGCACATGCCTTTAATCCCAGCACTCAGGAGGCAGAGTTCAAGGCCTGGTCTACAGAGTGAATTCCAGGACAGTCAGAGTTAGACAGAGAAGCCTTGTCTCAAAACAACAACAAAGAAATCCATGAGTCAAGAATAAAAACAAAGAAGCATCTTTCAAAACAGAATATTGTTGGGCACTGCAATGTCGTCCTGGAGAATGTTGTTGGGCACTACAATGTCCTCCTGGAGAGTGAAGAAAAGCAAACATTGAGATGGGGTTCACAGACACAGATGCAGGCAGCATCTGAATGCAGGGAATGGCACCTTCCACTGAACTGAGGTGTAGCCCTTGCTTCTTGAGCACCTGAGCATGCCTCCAAAGGAAGAGTGGGCCAGTCCTAAGTCTTCAGAACCAGAACACTTGGGGCTCTACTTCGTATCAGTGTATGCACCCCACAGTAAGCTTCTTGGCCAAATAAATAAATAAAAGATTGAAGTCGGGTCTAGAGAGATCCAACAAGAAAACTTACTTAGCAATCATGAGAACTGGAATTGAGATCCCAAGAGCCATATAAGAAGCTGGGCTTCCCACACACCTGTGACCCCTGTAACCCAAGTTCAGGGGCAAGTGGAGACAAGAGGTCTCTGGAACTTGTCGGCTTCCAGCTTGACTAAGATAACATGAGCCCTATGTTCGGGGAGGGTCCCTGCCTCAAAGGAATAGGTGGACACTGATAGGTGAAGACACCTGGCCTCTGAACATGTTTACAGGCACACACACACACACACACACACACACACAATCTTTTTATTAAAGGGGGCGGGGCCTGGAGGGATGGATCAGCTGTTAAGAGACTGCTCTTCCAAAGGACTGGAGTCTGTTTCCCAGCACCCATACCAGGTGGCTCATAACCCTCTTCTGCAGCAGTGGGTCTGGCAGGCCTCTTTCAACCTCTGAAGGCCCTGTATTCAAAACCACCACATACACATACATAAGCAATTAAAAATAAAACATAAAAGGAAGATGAAAGTCATCATGGTCTACATCATTGCACCAACAGTAAAAAATAATTCACATGAAGTGGCTAACACAGAACTAGGTTTTAGTAAAGGTTCAATACTGTTAGACACCATCAGTGTGATCCTATACATGCCAAAGACTACAGCAGGCCCTGGTCATTCAAAAATAAACTCTGTGTTCTGGGTAGCAGAGACAGACAAGTTGATAGGGCATTGTTGTAGGCTGAGAATATGGACATAGAAATACATTTAGAGATTCTGTATCTTTATTCTTCATTTCAGTCACTTGTTCCTACAGAAGCCAGAGCTGGAAAAGTGCCTTCCTGCAGCCTCAGGACAATAAACAGCCCAGACTGAAGTAAGGCCTCCTGAGTCCCATTCAGGTAAGATGTTCCCGATATTTACCTCTCTGAAGGAAATGGTCCTGTCTTCTTGCTCCTTTGGAATCTTTGTCTTTGACTCTTGCTTTCTAGAAACTGTTCTCTGTGTCAGTGAGCAGAGAGACTGTGTAACTGACCTCCTTGTCTGGTTCATGGACTCTACTTATTTCTATGGAAGCGACTCCAGGACATGTCCTGGAAGCTGTGAAGCCCACCTTCCTCTCTGGAAAGCAGCAGGGTCTGTGGATGGGGATGTCTGTAGAGGAGGGTATCTCACAGCATCCAGAAATGGGAAGAGACTCTTCAAGAGGAGACCTGAGTGTAGAGACCCTGATAGAACAGGCTAGAGAGATGCAGTGTTATCAATACTACCTCTGACAGGAATCAGTACTAGCCCTGAGCTCTGCCAAGTCAGGGCTATGGGTGTGGGCTCCCCATTAACCCTGAAGCAGTCATGCCCTAGATCTGCCCCCAGGGCTCTCCCATGGCCAGCAGAGAGTGCCCATTCACTTCTCCTCTTCGCCCTCATTTGAAGTGCTGCCCTTCTTGACCCAAGTGTTTAGCGATACACACACCTCCATTCTGTGCTCACATCAGTGCACACAAACGCAAATGTTCCACCTACTTTGATTCACAAGTACCGAATCATGAATCCACCAAACAAGCATGCACACGCACATGCACTCACACTTGTTCACTCTCACATTTGCACACTCACTCATATCCTCACACACCAGATGACGTCTCACCCACAGCAACTTGCTGACCTCTCTGCCAATCTCCAAAAGGAATATTTGGGTATGATTAGAAAGAATATCTGTACAATTGGGTATCAGGTTAAAAGTTCGTTCCACTCTAGCCGGGCGGTGGTGGTGCATGCCTTTAACTCCAGCACTCGGGAGGCAGAGGTAGGTGGGCCTCTGCGAGTTCAAAGACAGCCTGGTCTAAAAAAGTTTGTTCTACTCAATTACCAACTTCTAGGAGGTTCAGAGTTTTGTAATCCCTGGGACCCAATGACAGGAAGGTGACTGCTGGGTGAATAGTTTCAATGGTTTATCAATGGGCTTTCTCTTATCTCCCTCTGAAATGCCACTGTGTGTCAATTTCAGTTTGCACACATCCTTTATCAAGTTGAATAAAGTATTCCTTAGTATGAATTCCTTTTTAAAATGCTTATCTAGGGACTGGAGGGATGGCTCAGAGGTTAAGAGCACTGGCTTGCTTTTCCAGAGGACCTGAGTTTGATTTCCAGCACCCACATGATGGCTCAGAACTGTCTGTAACCCCAGTTCCAAAGGATTCAATAAGCTCTTCTGGCTTCTGTGGAACAGGGCACACAGTGGTTCACAGACATAGATGTAGGTAAAACAACCATATACATAAAATAAATTAAATTTTAATTTTTAAAATGAGAAGAGGGAGGAGGATTAAAAAAAAAAAAGAGGTGTGTCTATCCAGGCCTGGTGGGATAGGCCTGCCGTTTCAGCTGTGCTGGAGCCTAAGGCAGAAAACCAGCAAGCATAGCCCAGTCTGGGCTACACAGAGTGAATTCAGTGTCAGCCTGTATAACCTAATGAGACTTTGTCTCAAATAAAAACTGTAACAGTGCATAGGAACATAGCTTGGTGGTTGAGTGCTTATCTAGCTTGTAAGAGGGCCTAGGTTCATCTTCTAGAACTGAAGAAGAAAAAAAAAAAAAGAACTGTGGGGATTCTCAAGAACAAAAGGCACAGGTTTACAATGTAACTCAATGATAGTATGCTTACCTTTCATGTGCAGGGCCTAGAGTTGAACCCCCTGTGCCACATAGGAAGGAAAGGAGGGAGGGACGGAGGGACGGAGGGAAGGAGGGAGGGAAGGAGGAAGGGAGGGGAAGAGAAAAAGCACACATGGCACTTGCCTACCCTGTGCCCCAGGTCCTGGGCAGTTTCTGCAGTCAGTGAGAGTAAGCTGCTATTTTGGATAGAGGCTGCTCAAAGTAGTAATTATGTGTGCATTCCTATTAGGCCAGTACTTAGCAATGGCAGTCCATCTTCAATAGCCTGCAAGAGAACTGGGACTGGGACGATGCTAACCATGACAGCCTTGGATTGAGGCTCGCTCAAGCACCCTCCTGACATCTCAGGGTTGAGGCTCATTCAAGAGCCCACCTGGTGACCCTCGGGAGAACAGTTCTTGCAGTCAGAATTGGGGCAGTGCGTCACCCCGCCCCTACCCGCCTCGTTTCTCAAGTCTTCCTTCTTCTCAGACAGCAGAAAGGAGGTCTGTTTCCAACACAGGAGAGGGACGGTCTTCCTACAGGTTCCTTAATTAGTGCTTGAACTAAATGAAACTGCCATCTCTGAAGGTTAAAGAACGATCAACTGTTGGCCATTTTATCTGGTTCAGATGGATATTCCCCACACCACCAGAACAGGTTTTCCCAGTTGCCTTTGTCCTCCAACATCAAGCAATCACCAGGTCCATGATACACTAAGAGCCCAACAGACCAGCAGATCAACCAAAGGGTGCTAACAAAACCTTCCTATTTGGATCTTTTCAGGGTTTCTAGGAGCCAAGCAGAGAAAAACCTGCCATGGAGCCTTGACCCACCTTTCCTTGGGGTTAAGAAAAAAAAGTTCAGCTGGACTCAGAAGGTGATGTTCAGGGACATATTCTGAAGGATGTGTGTCTCAGGGCAGAGTAGCAGCTGGCAGTTGCAGAAAAAAAAATCAGAGTACCTTTCCATAAGAACTGGCAGTGAAGAGCATATGCTTGATAAAGACCTGCCTTTGGGAAACTAGTTTTTTCCACCGTCACACATAGCAACATCATTCACATTAACCCAACCGTGGTGAATGAACACAGCAACGGTCTCCACGTACAGTCAAGAACTATTCAGCCTTAAAGGGTAAGGAAACTCAGACACCTACTCCCACATGGAAAAAGCCTGAAGACATCACACTAAGTGAAAGAGGCCAGTCACAAAAGGGCAAAAGACTGTGTGGTTCCCTTTATTTGAGTTATAAAAGCTGTGAGGTCACAAAGATAGAACAGAACATGCAGCGGTAGTTGCCAGGGATTGCGGAAAGGAAGGAATTATGAGTATAGAATTTCACTTTCACAAGATAAAGAGTTCTGGACATTGGCTGCACAACCCTATAATTGTATTTAACACTGCTGAATTCTATACTTTGAAATGGTTATACATGTGTGTCATGAATGCATATCTGTGCATACATTTGGAGACCACAGGAAGACATCAAATGTCCTGCTCCATGGTTCACCACCTTATTCCCTTGAGACAGGGTCTCCCACTGAATCTTCTGCTAGCCTGATAGCCAGGGAGTCCCAGTGATCCTCCTTTTTCTGCTACTCATCACCCAGTGCTTAGTTACAAGCATGGATGACTATGCCCAGATTTTTACATGGTTTCCAGGGTTCTAGCAGTTTGAACTCATGTCCTCAAGCTGGCATAACAAGCACTCTTTACCACTAAGTTATCTCCTCCAGCCCCAACTACGTGCATTTCACTATAATTTAATAGTTACCTTATTTTATTTTAAATTATGTGAGAATGTGTGTGGTAGTATGTGGTGGTGCGTGTGGGTGTCTGGAAACTATGAGAGGGTATTGGTTTGCCTGGAGTTGGAGTTATAAGCTGCCTGACATAGGTCTTGGGAACCAAACCTGGGTCCTCTGAAAGGCCATCCATCAAGTCATCTCTCCAGCCCCACACAATTTTATGTTTTTCTTAATGTTTTCTTTGAGACTGGGTCTTATGTAGCCAAGAATGACCTTGAATCTCCTGCCTCTATCCCCCCTCCCCATGAGCTGGGATTAAAGGCATTTCATCATACCCTGTTTATGTGTTACTGGGGATTGATACCTAGGGCCTCATGCTTGATAAACAAGCACTCAAACAACTGAGTTATAGCCCCTCCTTTCCAGTACTTTAATTGTGATCTGTTGCCATTGGATGACTGGGATGTGGATAGCCCTGTTCTTCAGGCCAGCCTGTCCTATGGGTCAGTTTGAACATCTGGTCTCAGAGCTCGGTGCAGCTTTGAGATGAACACATAGAGTCTCCTCCTACAGGATGTAGACGTGTGAGTCCTTGGTAGTGGCAGTGGACAGCCTCGGGGTGGCTGTGAACGGATAAGTGCTGCTCTTCTTAACCCTGGCCTCATCAATGAATGGATCCACAGAGAACTTACTTTTTCTGCCCACACAAAAGCAAAACATTCTCTCTCCGCTGTCTGTAGGCCTGATGTTTGCTCTGGCTGAGCTACAGGACTGTCCAGGTAGGAAATAAGGTATAGGCTCTGATGTCCTCTACAGCAGGCTAAACAACAGCCCTACAAAAACACCCACATCCTAGTTTAGGAACCAGTGAGTGTTAGCTTACAAGTGAAAAAAGGATTTGCACATGTGCTCCGGTGAAGGATCCTGCAATGGGGAGATGATCTTAGGTTGGCTGGATAGGCCTAGAAATGTCCACAAAGATTGGAAAGAGGTAGAAGAAGGCTGAGGAGAGGTGTTGTGGATTGCTGCCATCCAAGTATAACCGTCTGACCTCAAAGAGCAGCTGAGACCACTTTCAAGAGACCTTCAGAACTGGGCCTGTTAAATGTTGGTGCTCCCTCAAAAAAGAGGGGGTAAAGAGGATCACTGGACCTTCATCTGAGATTCTGACCACACTCCTGCTATATATTATTCTGCCCTGATTGCATGTGACTTCATGGCCCTGGGAAGTGCTGCAGTCTATAGGCCATGGAAGGTTAATTGAAGGGGTGATTCCATCAAGCTAGAATGAGACTTCACAGTGATGTAGTTGCTTTGGGGTCCCCCGTGCTCCTGTAGGCAACTCCTCATCCATGAACTGAAAAAAAGCCAAGTAAGATCATTGGCTTCCTAAGTTGGTAGACTTTTAACTGGGGGTTTCTCTCCTGTCCACCAGTTCCCAAATAACCACTCTGAGGCTTAATATTAATTACAAACTATTTGGGCTATTAGCTCATGCTTATTATTAACTAGCTCTTACAACTTAAATTGATCCATTTCTATTCTATATTTTACTATGAGACTTGGAGCTTGTTACCTCACATCTTGCTTCCCCAGTGGCTGCTGGTATCTCCCAGTTCTGCCTTCTTTCTCCCTGTATCTGCTTGGATTTCCTACCTGGCTATATTCTGCCTGGCTATTGGCCAAATCAGCTTCTTTATTAACCAATGGTAATAAAATATATTCACAGCATACAGAGGGAAATCCCACATCATCTCCCCTTTCCTGTCTATTTAAAAAGAAGGGTTTTAACTTTAACATATTAAAATTGCATATAACTAAACAGGTATCAAGCAAGAATTATAGTTATAATATTTAGTCTATTTGTATTTGACAAAATTAAAGAAAATATGCTATTATCTATTCTATCTTTCGGATTCATTCATTTTGAGGAGACAGGGGTGAGGGGGCTTGTCAGATCCAGGGGCCCAAAACAAGCAATTGCAGACTCTGAGATAGACTGTTATTGGTGCCTTGAAACAAGGGGGTAGATGTTTGTTCTAGGTCTCTGGGGAAAGAGTTCCTGAAACACAAGGTTGTGGTAAAGGTGCCACATCGCTGCTGACACTGAAGACAAAGGAAAGCTGTTGATCCCCAAGTGAAGGAATGCAGCTTTAGAAGCTGGGAAGGGAGGAACAAGGAACCAGACTCGGAACCCTCAGTGAGCCTGCTTTCAATCTTCAAATCAACAGAAC
Organism: Bramus lutescens; assembly: GCA_001685075.1. Taxonomy (NCBI): domain Eukaryota; kingdom Metazoa; phylum Chordata; class Mammalia; order Rodentia; family Cricetidae; genus Bramus; species Bramus lutescens. The sequence goes on along the minus strand of LOEQ01014419.1, from coordinate 1,463 downwards.
CCTAAGAGAATAAACACTTTAAGTTGTCAGGGAATGTGTTATAGCAGCCAGAGGAAACTAATACACTCCAGAAGAGAAGCTGGCTGGTCCCTGACCTCTCTCATTCCAGCATACTTCAGAAACTCCAGAAGAAGATGGGTGGACAGTCTAGACTCACAGGAATACAGGCACTTAGGTGCATCCCAAATTCTTTGGGACTCTCTTGAAGCTAGGAGAACAGAGGCCTAGAAGAAGAAGCATGGTGCATTCGCTAGCAAGGGAAAGAAACATCCCTGTGAACTGGAACATATGCACTAGGAATCCTGAGAAGCTGCCCTTGGGATGCAGTCATCCAGATGAGCAAGGTTGTGTTCAGGAGCAAGAAAAGACATCAGGGTCCTGATGGTGGTGAAGCCCACATGGAGGATGAACCTGGAGCTTAGGAATAGAATCAACATCCCAAACTTCTAGAAAAGGCAAAGTCTCTAGTTGATTGAATCCTTGATGCTGCTGAGAGTCCTCACTGTGACAGTCCTCCGCCCCAGTCTGGTCCCTAGCCTAGCCTTGTCTCCACCCAGCCCCATCATAACTGCCAACTCCTGAGCATCCACCATGTGCAGCAGGTCCCAGGGACTCTTCTAAAGAATTCCATTGCTTTCCTTTGATCATGCAGACTCGTTGCCTCACACATTTCATTCTTTTCTCCTTCCTTGACTGTCTCTCTGGACTGCCTGAAGGCATTGTGTGAAGCATGATACATAAATAAACAAGCCCCAGACAGCATGGCAAATGCCTGTGATCTCAGCTTTCATGAAGGTGGGCAGTAGGGTTGTTGTAAATTCAAGGCCAGCTAGGCTACACAGCAGAGCCTATCAATAAAAAGAAGGGTCCTGGGGAGATTGCCCAATGAGTAACATGTTTAGTGCTTGACTGCAATCCCAGTGCTCACACGAGAAGATGGGAGGCAAAGTTCAAAGGTCATTTAGCCTGCAGTGTGAGACAGTGAATGACAGAGACCCTACCTCAAACAAAATGGAAACAAATCAGTTGTGCTGTGACCTCCATGTGAACACTGTGACATATCTATCTATAGGTAGCAGCTGCTATCTCTCTCTCTCATCTCACACACACACAATTACCAAGAAAGATAATCAAAATGAATAAAAACTTCTGCATCTGGGTGTAGATGGTACATGACTCTAATCCTAGCACAGGTCCATGTGTGCATGCACTGAGATGCATGCCATTGTGGACTGCTTGTGCTCTGGGCATGTCATGGTCATAACTATCCTGAATTCAGAGAAGCTGTGATAAGTCACAAGAGACCTTTACCATATTGGAACCTCCTACCATTCCCTCCTGAGAGGAAGGGTGTAGTGAAAGGGGAGCACGGGCCTGCTTTTCGTCCCGCCTGGCTCCCGCACGGCTACCTTTACACCTGAAATAACAACACACAAATTGTATTCATTTAAGCACTGCCTGGC
>LOEQ01014418.1:0-18059 GCA_001685075.1 Bramus lutescens | reverse complement strand
TGTCTCCAACATTTGAGTACTGACATCCTTCCCCTATCCAAGGTTCCAGAAATGTTCAAGGATTAATCCACTCAATAGAAAAATTTGAAAGGCAGTTTTTGGCAACCCTTACCTCCAGTTATGTAAGTCTGGATGTTGCAAATTTACTTCTCAGACCTATAGGTCATGGCATATGATTCCATATAATATCCTCTGCAATAAAAACCACAACATTCATCATTCCAGAATAGCCCAGTCTGTGTGAACATGTCATTGCCTAAATGATTCAACCATTACCTTCATCTCACCAAGACTGAGCTCATTACTTGAGAGTGAGCCCTGACTTATAGGTAATCAAGATGAGTCATGGTTTAGCACATGCATAAGGGAAAGCTGAACTAAGCCAGTATTTCAGGATCTTGAACTTGTACTAGGAAAGGATTAAGAAATTAATAACCTAAAGCTGTGGGTAGAAAGGAAAATCGAGAGGAATCCAGAAGTGCCATTAAGCAATATCACTAGGGAGAGAAAGGATGAAGACAAACAGACACACATACAGTAGCTGAGTTGTGTACACCGCAGACAGAATACCAGGATACTAAACCACGCAGTCTATTTTGGAAAGGTCTGTGTAATCCTTCAGTGTCTAGAACAATCCATCTTTAGAAGATACTGTGTCTATGACAGTTCTTTCATTTTTTGTCATCTTCCTCATATATAATGAATTGAATTTTCATCGATTTCTATGGATTATTATTCGAAGACAAAAATCTTCTCACCCCTTACTGATGGAGCATAAATGAATCTGTTTCTCAAATGCTGGAGATTAGCAAGAAACTCAACATTCATCTGAAAATGCTACACCATTCTCCAGGTTTGATAAGGTGCTCTCTGAACTATTTCCATGCCTCCTGCAGAGATCTTGCTCTTTCCTAATGACTTTGTGTGATGTTACATGATCATCGCCACCACAAGCATGTTAATGCACCCTGCTCAATGGGACTTGGTCTAGCACAGATATTTACTGGCGACAGAGGCAAAAATATTCCAGCACTCAAATGTGTACTTCCCCAACTGCTTCTTGCTAGGTATTTTAAGGCATTGGTTGATTAAATATCGGGTATCATTAACTCTAATTTTAACTTCAATTAAATGTTTAGGCTCCATTTAGCTTATGTTCACAAAATAGTGAGTCAACTTTCTCATTTCCAACGTATTCAAAAGTGATTCTTCAGTTTCTGAATATTGCCTATGTTGGTTTATTTATCCAAAAGAACTTATTTGCCACAACCTAAATATCATATAGTTAACATGTTAAAGCTAAAACTAACATTAACTAAAAGTTTAACTTGATGTCATGTTTTTTAGAGCCCCTCTTTTAAAATCCAAGTTGTGAATACAGATGTGTGTTTAAAAAAATCACCTTTTTATTATCAATCACAGCAAAAATAATGGTTGTGGTTTGATATCTGGCTAAACTGCTTCTATTTTCTGAATCTCTGTTGCCTTTATTATAATAAATGGTAATTCCAGGCTTTTACTTAGACATGAAGATCAATGAAGTTAAGACACAATGGGGGCTTCAATTTTGAAAGGAGCTTAACAATTGTAGCTATTGAACTGCTGGTTCCCAGAGCCAGTGTATTTGCATCTCACATCCTGCTGTTTCATGAATCCTTTGTGTGATATTATATGAGCATGTGTAGTGCAAGGATCTTGATGCATGCATCTTAATGGGACCTAGCCTAGTACACAGAGAATTCTTACTCAACACAATGTTTGGTTTGGGCACAAGCAAGAATATTCTCTGTTGTATGAGTCAGTGTCTTAGAAGTTCCAACTGAGCTGTCACTATTGCTCTCCACAAGTATCAATGGCAGATCTGGGGGCCTGTTATGTGCACAACACTAGGGTAAATCCAATGGGAAAAGTACTGTGAAAGCAATACATAGGTGTTAGATGAGACTTGAACCTGGATGGGGACTCAGTATGTATAAACTGTGTATATGTGTACTATATGTATGTGTATATGTCAACCACATAGGCAAAAATGTAATGAAATCTCCTGTTTCCATGTCAAAGGAGAGAGAAAGCGTGACAGACTTGAATCTTGTACTTAATGAGCAAAATGTGAATGAGCACTTTGGTCTTTACATACTCACTATACAAAATGTATAAATAAAACTTAGAAAATGTTATTGGGGTTGGCCACGTCTCTTTATCAAGACTTAACCTAATTCAAGTTAGGCGGCTTCTCTTCATGTAATTGTTAAAACCCCAAAAACTTCTCCCTTCTCGTCTTCCCATCATGGTCCCTTGTTACCGGCTCCATGTAAAGGGAGGACCCTGCTCAAGTTTTTGGACTCTTGTGGAAACAATTCACATTGCTTCCTTCAAAATATTTCCAATAGATATATTCTTAGTGAGAATCATTTGAAAATATCATTTCTAATAGGCTTTTTTTTTTAAAATAAAAGCTCAGTACCCAACCCAATTGTATGAGGAACATTGTCAATGATGTTATGAAGATTGCATCCCACAGTAATGGCAAATGTGCCTTTTCAGCTTATGTTGACCACTCAGTCTGAATGTTTGTGTTGGTTGTAAGGTTAACAGATGATTAATGACATGTTATAGATGTGGTCTATATGTTATAATGAGGTCCCTAGCTCATTTGTAGGGAATAAGAATGTGTGAGTAATCTCATGCCCATAAAATGACCTTCCCCACCCTTACTCCAGGTAGATCTCTGCTCTGTACCTGGACACCTCAGAATGTTTTTTTTCTTTTTGTTGTTTATGAAAATGGAACTATGGGAAAGGGATATAATATAGATCACCTTTTATGGGGGGTGGCAAAAGGGAGGGAATTATAAGCTGCAGACACAATTTATTGATACTGCAATGGAGTTATCAGATAGAATGTGAAAGTCGTTATTTGGGGTTTGCATTTGGACAAGGGATAGAGGAAGGGGAATATGAACTTGGATGGAAGTTCTTTTGTAGGCACCATGTCTGGCATCCTCCAAAGTCCTCCTTCCATCTCCCTACCACATGTCCCCACCTGTCACTTTGAGGGACACAACAGACTTCAATAGACAGCTCAGTTAAACCCTGAAAGCCCTTATAAGTCAGCATACACAGTCAAGGAACAAAACGAAGCCAGAACCTATACAGTATGTTTACTGTATATGTTTTTTAGTGTTTCTAGATAAAAATTTCCATTTTCCAATGACCCAGTGGACTATAAATGAAAATTATTATTAATATATCTCAGTGGAGAAAGCTCTCCGAATCTACTCACTGATGAGATAACTCTGTGGTATTACAGTAATCAACCTGCAGTATATTTTCTATTAATGCTTATAACTACTGCAGTTCATAAGCACTAGGAGACATTTATTCATTTACATAATATAGTGAGAGACTTTCACCCTTATGAGACCATCCATTATCTCCCTGGTCCTCCCTGAAAGTATTTCAAATATATACAATTATATTGAGGGCCATTTAATAATTACATGTCTAAATGATCAAACTTAAAGGAAATAAATATATGCAGTGACCAACACTAACTTAAGTCACTAAATTCTAAACATATCTAGAGATTACCAGTGACATTAGGCTTCTCAGCTTCCTTTGGCAGCAAATACAATGGTGGGTCCGTGAGACTAGTATGTAAATAGGAAAAGTATTAATGCAAACTCCTCTTAGAGCACTTTCCACATCACTATTAGTTTATGCAGTGACATTTTAAAGTTATTTCCCCATTGTCTGTCCTTTCCTAGTTAGCCACATCATGGCCACTGCCAAGGAGAGAAGGCACTGTCTGATCCACAGCTTGAAAGAAGTTTGTGAGATCCCTGTTATGAAATTGCAAAAGTTTAGATAATTCATTCAAGCTTGGCTTTTTTTCCCATGCACTTTTCTAAAGAAAATTTAAAGTGTCAAAAATACATATCTTGTGCTCATTATTAAATGCTAAATACTACCGTGTTGTGAGCTGCCTCGTGGCCATTAGAAAGGAAACAGGTGTTCTGATAGATTATAAAGTGTGAGTCAGATGATATGCAGGACAGAATTTTAATGAAGCTGCTCATGCAGAACTCTGACTGGCCTCTTGAATGTGATGCTCAAACCCTGAAAGTAGTCTTCAAGACAAACATCGCAGGGATACAACTCAGGGAGCACTCATTAATAATCAACAAGTAAATGGGATGCAGAAAATCATTATATTGAGATGCCTTTGCATTTCAATGCAATTTAATACAGCACTAGCCTCAGGAGAAGGTGGGTATCATTTGAAAGGATGTTCAAGTCTTTGTATATATGCAAATATAGGAAGAATGCCTCTTAATTGACACATTAAGTTCTTAGTAAAGACCATGTCTAAAGCCAGGATTCTTGGTGTATCGTTTCATGAGAGATGAGGGATAGCTTTGGAGCATAGCATCAAAGAATCATCATCTATTCTTTCATTAGTGTTCTACCTAAAGATGTGTAAAGCATCAATTTTTCTGCCTCTTCTAATTAAAATGCCTTAAAAAGATATATAAATAAAATCCATTTAGATTTTGGGGGTGTGATGACATTTTAAAAGAAAGATCTAGACTACGAATCTTGAAACTCTTTCCATGTCGGAAAGTAGAGACTATCCCTTAAATTAGCTGGCATTTTCCATGAACAATCATGGATTTTGTCAGGGTTAGACTATGGGCCTGGTCTTTTGAGACTCTGGTCACTCTAAGTGGCCAGATCTCACAGCAGGAAGGCATCAGTCTGCAGCTCTCTCGCTAGGACAGAGTTAAGAAGCCTTCTGTCTATACTGTGGGTTCCACAGCCTTTAATTTATCTTCTTACCCAGTCCCTAGCTCCTCCACGTTCCTTGTCATATAGGCTTGGTAGAGAACTTCCAACTACTTCCTAAAAGTGTATGAAAAGCAGATATTTTCCTTTTAGGGATTTTTCTGAATGCTCCCGTCTGGGTCTGCTCCTACCATCTGTCCATGCTGCCTGTCTCTCTTCCTTTCATAGCTCCTAATAAAGCTCTTCTTTGAGTTTTAAAGGAAAAGCTTCTTCTTCCCTTTAATAGCTTATAATACCCTCTTGATACGATGTCCTCTACATCTGAATACTCTCCTACCTCAACTTCTCATGGCTCCCATTGTCAAAGGCCCCTCTCTTAATAAAACTCATTCTTGAAATGTGTGTTTGAGCATTTTTTTTTCTCAAGCAACTGAACACTCTTGCCAAAGTCTTTCTTCGTTCAGTATTTAGTTCCTTCTACAGAAGTCTGGGTCACATCACATTATTGTAATCTTTGCCACTGTTGTCTTTTTAAAATGTTTATGTGTACTGGTGTTCTGACCACACGCATGTTTGTGTACTTCATGTGTGCCTGGTTCCCCCGGAGGCTAGGAGAGGTCATAGAGTCCTGTTACTGGAGTCACAGATGGTTGTGAGCTGTCATGAGGGTGCTGAGAATGGAACCCAGGTCCCCTGGAAGAGCGACTAGTGCCTTTAACTGAGTCACCTCCTCAGATGCCTTTCCTTTAGATGATTTCATTTGTTTCTAGAGTATTTTGGTTCATGCTTGGCATTGCAATTCAATCATTATCAATTTACAATTCTGGAGAAAAATGTATCCCGAGGCTAGTACTTTAGCTATTTTACAACAAAAATTACTGAAGAGTTCATCAAATGAACAAAATTTTCAATTGAATAAAATTCCCTTTGGCCAAATGAATGTAATTAATAAGAAAATGGAAATGTACTAGTTTTTATTTGTCCCAGGTACTTGTAAATGAAACCAAATATTGGCCTATGATTGACTTATCTCTCTTTTACTGATGCCTTTATTTTTTTTCCAGAGCAAGGCCCCGAAACCTTCTTTCTTGGTATTCCCAAGGTTTGATACTTGTACCCATAGCCAATAAAAGGATTTCATAAATAATTGCTTGCATAAATGAACGAGGAGTCAACACATGGTACACACTTCTGAAAAGAACCAGTAAAAAAGAGTACATGAGAAGGCACTCTACAAAATTTTCCTAAATTATGCCTTTTGATTAAAAAAAAAACACAACCGTATAAGACCTGTGAATCAATCGATAGTATATATAACCTATACTTTTTTTTTCAGATACGAATAATGCCTATTTCCTACTCCTTCTGTTGCAACGATTCCAGTACATTCTACCTGCAACCCACACCCTGTGGCCAGGAGAAGCAGTGTCACTGTTCCAGATCTGCTCATGGGCAAATAGTCTGCAAATCGAGCCGTGCTTAAGCTTCATGCTTAGATGCACTTTGCCGATGACATTATCTACCAGATTTAAAAGGAACTCTGTTTTCCTGTGGATGGGAGCCAAGAAGACTTTACTCTCCTTCTTGTATTTACCTTAGATGTTGCTGGCTCAGGGTGTTTTCCTCATTCTCACATCATCACAGTTCACATTTCCACCTCAGCACGCGCTGTTCTATTTGTAGCCACTGTACTTGCACTGGCTCAATGCCAATGTGTTCAGCTTGTCAGTCCTTGGGGTCATGCACTTGCTCTAAGTATATTTCTGATGTTTCCAAAGAATCTTCTCATTCCTCTGCAACCTTGCACCAGCATTCCTAATCACTGCTTGAGACTTCTTATTACTAATTATTGCCATTGTTAGGCTTACAGAAATATTGAATTTGTCACCACATTTTAAACCTGGAAGAAGCTCCGAATGTTCCCATAGTATCACACTCGCAACAGCTATTTCCTGAAGTTTCCAAGGGCTTAGAGTGCTTCTGTGGGAATCCTTCCAGGAAGCCAATGGCTCCTGTCTTCTCTCTATAACGTGGCTAGCTCCTTTGAAGAGGGGAAGGATGATGTCTTTCCACTTTCAGGAGTTTGCCTGAGATCATGGGCATGTGCACAGATATTCAAGGGAAATTTTGGATGGATAACAGAAGAGACTGGGGTTGGAAATGTTCAGATATGCTGTGCCATGCCACATGGCCACTGAGTTTGAAAGAAAGAAAAGCTTCATTCCCTAACTTTGTTTGTCTTCCTACCCAAAGAACCCTAGCACTGATTCAACCACAGAGATACCCAGGAGAGCAGGGGCTTAGTCAGCAGGATGATGGCTGCAGTCAAGTCAACAGATCAGCTAACAATAGGATGTCAGTGAAGGATAAACTACTTTTCCTCCCAGAGATGCGGCTCCTGAATGTCTACAGTGTGGTATTTTGAGAAACGACAGAGCCTCTGAGGAATGGCTACGGAGGAATTGCAGGACATCACTAACTTTCCCAGCTAAGAATAAGTACACTTTATTAGAGCTGATAAAGAACAGATCCAGTCCATCCAGCCATGCCCAACTGCTCTAATAGGACTGTTCTAGAAGCTTCTGCCATTGGCATGTCTACCAAAGCTCCTATAACATGCCAAAACAAACATTTAGAAACATAGTACTGAGGCTCTGCAGATGATATGTATATTTAAATGGCTCATAAGGCATTAAATGTTTACTATAAAACCAGTCTTTCTAGCACTCTTATTTAAGCATGTATTGGCTGTTTACCTTCTTTTTATGGAATCTGACTCTATTATTGAAATAGTATTTTGTGTTTCATTGCCTCTGAACATCTCTAAGTAAAACACATTTTAATGCCCAAGTAAGTAAGTTTAAAGAGACCTTTTCAAAACCCCTCCCTGAGTCCTTGGGTCATGAGAGTGACATAATACTAAGGAAGACAAAAGAGAACTCAAAGTAAACCGTCACTCTTTGCTTTCTATCAAATTAAATTAAAGCCAACAAATGGCGAGAGCCTCAGTGGAATGAGTTACAGATTTTATCTCATGCCTATGAAAAATGAGACTTCAGGGAAACCTTTGTGTGTCGACTCTTCCACAGTAAAATCGTATCTTCAAACGGTCACACCCAGCCCCATTTTCTTGCAAAATCCAATCCTCTATCACATCTTTATTCTTGTACTAATCAATTATCATTTAAGGGCGCTGACAACCAGAACTGCTCCGCGATTGCTCTTATCATCTTTGCTTCACCAGAAGATATAATACTGCCACTTAGCCATTTAAAATTATAAAAGAGGGAAAAACACAAGAAAACTACTTCATAAAAATAGACAGCATAAAGGTTCAGGTGAAGAAAAAAATGTTAAATTGCTTTCACTGGGGTTCCGTTCTGACCTCTGTGCCACTTGAGGGCAATGGATAGGCCATATTTTAAAAATAATTTTGTAACAAATCTCAGCTGTGTTCTGAACCTAAGAGCTGTCGTTAGGAAGCTAAATATATTGCCAAAGAAAAATCAGAAGCAAAAGAAAGACTCTCCTCCATTTTGCTTATTTAGAAGAATGACCAGTACCTTTGATGAGTTTTGTTCTAGCCAAAGCATCAGGTGCAGCCCAGAGTGTAGGGATTATAATCCATAGAATCTGAAGTAAATATGACAGTTATTACACACTGTCATGTGTGACCATGTAAGATGAGCTCTTTTTGACACACTGCTGATCACACTCTTTATTGAAAGCATTATTCAAAATACCTATAAAGGCTGACAATAACCTTCCACAATTGCTTCTATGAACTGCTGTCTCAACTGAGGAATCCTACTTCAGTTCCATGCCTCATGAGGAAAGGTGGAAATGAAGTCTTCCCTCCTTATTTAGTAACCTTGACTCTCACCGTAGTGGAACTGGCTAGACCCTCAGTGCTCCCCTTTGGCATAATAAATTGATCATCACTCATGTTTTACCTAGTCCACCTTATAATGCTCATGCATAGTCTACAAGGCATACAAGACAGTTATGCCCCATGAACAGAAGCTTGCCATCATGATTCTTGCCCATTTTCTTCACCATAGAGGGGAAAATTTAGAGTCAATAAGGAGGAATAAATTTCTTTCTGCTACAAACCTAGTTAATGGCCACCTTGACTGCTACATTCATTGCAAATCCCCCTGTGACAATGCCAGTTCCTAATCTGCAGTAGGAATTGGTGGAACAGAAACATTAAGGCTGATTACTGATAGGAAGAATGCTGATGCCATCGTAGGGAGGAGAAAGAAGAAACAACCAGCGTGAAACTGTTTCTGGGCCTTCCGTCTCAGGACAAGACGATCCCACTTTTCCCTAGTACCGAATTCACGCTTTACGTCATCACTCATGTTTTACCTGGTCCACTTTATAATGCTCATGCATTTCCACCCCATGGGCTTCTCACACTGAAGCAGTCACTTCTACTCTAACTTCGAAGTCTTTCATTTGTTTCCTTGCAGACTTTATTCACGGTTTACCAGGTTGTGTAATATAAGGACATCGGGCTCTCCTAATTTACCATTGACTGGATGCTAATTCTTCACCAAGGTACTTTCCTCATAAGGTTTATACAAACTGTGGGACAAATGATCTAGAACAAACCATAGAAGGTCGTATAGACATGAAGAGTGGTTGGGTGTCATATTCAAACAGGACCTCTTAAGTTTCTTCTCTAAAGACTTTNNNTTTAGTATTCCCCAGTAAAATTGCTTAGCTTCCATCTCATCACAAGCAAGAAAGGATAAAGAGATTATGATTTCATTATTGGCACATGACCGACATGAAGATCGCAAATGTATGTTGCAAAATGCTGGGAGTGTCGCCATTGCTATCCAGATAATGTGAATCTAATTGTAGGTGAATTTTCCACTGTCCAAACACAAAGCAAGATGAAACAGCATACCAAACCAAAGAAGTCAGTTAAGATGGTAGCATCTTTTCTTCCCTTCTTCAATATTCCTTGAGAAACTTTTATAATATGAAGCACAAATCTGGGCCTTCTATGTCGATTTTCTTTTTCATTTGAGGTGTCTTTGAGGAGTGATGACATTTTTGTAGAGAATAAGGGGAGCTTTACAAATAGTTAATGACAACTAGCTTGCTTAATGTAACTTAAAAATTAGCTAGATGCAGTGAAATGTGCCACAGGGATGGCCATGGATATGCTATTATTTCGAGGAAATTCAGATTAGTGGAAGCAAGAGAAAGCACTTCCAACAGGTGAGTCTATACTGCTGCATAAGAAAGAACAAGTGTAAATTTGAAATTTTTCAAGGTAAAGTTATGTATATGTGTCTGTATGTATATGTGGAATAGATATATAACATTTCAAATTAAATAAATGAATTTTGCATTAAAAATAAACATTAGTTAAACTAAATGGGACACATATTTATTGAGAACCAGTTTGTGCTTAACTCTGCTGCAGAAGCAAATCAATACAACCCACTGAATTACTTCTGAAAATTCAGCGAATAATACAGTACCTGTGGAAAACCAGGCACACGTGATGACAGGTAAATATCATCCAATTCGTCACCCTCATTTTTGCTTCAGGTTTGATTGTCATACAGTGCTTTGCCCATTTATTATTTCTAGCATATGGGCATGGGAGTCAAACCAGCCTGGGTCCAAATACTGGTTCTGCCACTCAGTAGCTTTGCAACTATGTGTGGCTACTCGACCTCCCCAAGCCTAGCGTGGAGTGTTACATAATGAGAGCATCTTCACTTAATAGCCTCATTGTTTCAAATTATGCACAGCAATGCCTGCAGAAGGCTTAGCATAGTTCCTGGCACATGAGAAGCGCTCAGTAGATGTTCCCCCTTACTACTGTTATCATTAATAGCAATGACCTCTGCTAGAGAAGTCAAATATCTTTAATTACCCATTAAATTTCAAATTATTAGATTCTCATGTGTGTAATTGTTACAAATCAAAATATCACAATTGGGATAAGAAATATAATCCCAAGAAGGAATCGACCCAAAGCAAATGCTTTAATTAAGTGCCAATTAAGGGTACCTACCTTAAAACTTGCACTTAAAGTACACCTGATGAGTGACTGCAGTTTCTCAAGCTATTCCTGTCACTTTGGCATTTTGAATGTCCCCAATTACTCCAAGTAAGGGAAAACAATCTCTAAATAAATCTCCCATGTGAGGAAACAGATTTGATGGCGACTCAAGGGGAAACGAAGCATTATTCTCACTACAATTAGAATTTTTAATATACATACTTTAAGGACAATTAGTCTACAGCCAATGGATATTACACGATCTGGCAGTTATAAGCAATCTCTGAGGTGGTGAAAACAGAGAAGAATGACCTTTATTCACCATGATGGCAAATAAAACTCCCTGAACATTAAAGGAAATGTCACATATTAGGGAAACCTTGCAATTGGGGTACTAAGGCATATACATACATTTGAGAGAGAGAATCACGCAACTACAGTTTGTTTGGTAAAGTGGACAAAATAAAGGGAAGCATCAGCTAGCACTTTTTACTTGAATTTGTGACAGCCTGTAATTACGGCCTATCTCTCTTTCCCAATGTCAGCTTAGAGTGTGTGCCTCAGAAAGGGATGTTTGGGGTGGTAACACAAAGGACGGCTGCCCTACACTTTCCTCTTGTCTCTATTATTTTCTTTTCTTTCTCCTCTCAAAGACTGACTATGTGGCACCATTAGGATGTGGTTCATAATTTAATTGAGCTGAGGTTTACACTCATAACTAAACAATAAAGTTAAAGTAATGAGTTTCAATCACAGGACTGTAGCACATGGTTTAATTTACATAGATGATTAAAATCACCACCCCTACTGTCCTTCCTTTGTACTTCAAGCTGTACTAGCAAGAGAGCTAGATAATAGCAGTACCCCCTTCCCATTAAAGGGAAATAGGGAGCCTACAGAGGGTGTAGCAACCCATTCCAATCTAATTCACCAACCCCCCTTTAAAGCTAAAAATGCTTACAGTAAAATGCACTTAGGCCAATTGTTTTTAACTTTCGGGTGAAAATTATTCTTGTAATTAAGGAAAGTTCAACACACTGGTTGGGAGCATGCTTCAGTAGAAAGCATCACGTGTTCCTTTACTTTCCCCCGGTGCTCTGCCAGAATTCCTTCGTCAGCTTGCATTGGGTATCTTTGTCTGTTGAGTCACCGGCTCCTGCTGTGGGCAGTAATTTCTCATTCCACTAAGCATTTCCAGACTATTATTTAACTGCCAGAGTCCCATAGTGGAGTGACAAGTTCTAATTTTATAGTTGGGAGAATAAGAAATTCTACAGAGGAATAATCTCTATGGATTTCATTTTCAAACAAAACATGAATGAGGACTCTAATGTCACCTTTGTGGTAATTGTTATCTATCAGTAAGCCCTTTTTACCCATCTAGCTACAGGAACCTGCTGGTTGTTTTGGTTTTCTCCTAGCTTTCTTTGAGCTTTGCAACAAAAGTTCTGGCTAAAGCAACCTGATACTGTTTGACAGAATTGAAGGAGAAGCCATTATTGCTGTTGACACTAATGCTGCCATTTGCATGATGTCACTTGGGCCAAGCCAGAGATGGGACGCCTACAATCATTCTGAACTGTGGGTCTACAGTGCTGACAGATACTGTACTTCAGAGTCCTGCTTTAGTGTATGTCCTACTTTTTAGCGAGGTTGAGAATTTTATTTAAAGGATATGTGATGTGTCATATGTAATATAGGGATCTTTGCTAGATGGCATTTTGATTTTAACATTATATTAAATAATTACGCCCATAACAGTGACTAAAGAGAAGTCCTGTTTGAATGGGGAGTGACACAGAGTTTGAATCTACAGTCTACAGTTAGTGAGATGCTTATGCTGAAAAATTAAGAAACAAAAATCTTTTGTGAGTAATGCGGTTTAAAAGTGGGTTCCAACGAAAATACGTTTTCTTTTGAAATTCTGACAGAGTATTTATCTGAAATCAAGACATGTTTGACAATATTACAAACAGTACGTGGAAAATTGATAGGTGAATTCTTAGACTTAGAGACGATATATGCAAAACTACTTCAGTTAAAAAATTCTTCTGGCAGATTTTTGTTTGTTTTTGTTTTTGTTTTGTTTTTAACAATATGGAACAATAATGAACTGATGCTTCATACAGGAAGTTGTTTAAGTCTGATGGCTAATTATGTGAGGAAAGATCTCATAGTCACAAGCAAACTAATTTATTTTTAAAACTATTTTTTAAAACTAATCTAAAAATTTTAGATGTGTTTAAATAGTGAGTTCAAGATGGAAGATACTTTTTAAAGCCAGAAACTCATGTCCAGAAATATCTTCAAAGACTAGAATGCACCTGGTCCTGTTTATGAATATTTTTTAAAAACTCATTAATATTCTGTAATGCGAATTTAAGAATTCAATGAAGTGGTGCTGTTAAACGGATAGTTTTAAAGATTCCTTTTGTTTCTCTGCACTCGCTACCTTAATAATGGGATTTTGGACACCAGAAAATGGAACAGAAGTCAAGCAACCCTTAAGTGTCATTATGCCAAATCAACCCTCTGACTGCAAATGTGACTGGATTGCTGAGTCTTATTTACTAAAAATAGTTTTAGCTATAACTTCAGACATCAGCATATTCACAACAGTAAAACTCTGAGTTATTTTCCTTTATGAAATGCCACTGACACATGGCTCAGGTGTTTTGTTGCCAGCCTGTACTGAAAACCGTTTCACAGTTAGTTTGCAGGTAGATCAGTCCTTTCTATATTATGCATAGTGGAAGCTTCCCAGAAGAATTATAAAGATGTTCACAAATAGGTAGAAAGAGTAACTGCGATTGGGTAAATTCAGTAGCCCAGTTATCATTATTCTGACCACATGGCTATAATCGAATCAGTTATACGGATTCTGCAGTCTTCTGCTAGAGCGCCTATGTGGATACTACACACTAACATAAGAACACAGGGTGGAGCTGCTACTGTATTCAAAGGCAGCTGTTTGAAAGAATCTATGTCCTTGCCAGCCACTCCTGTATTGTCGTTTCTGTCTGGAATGCTTCCTTTCACTTGTCCCAGGAGGAAGTGCCACTCAAAAGTTGGCAGTCTGATTTTAACCGTCCGATCCACATAAGGACTTTTGTCCGAAATCTAACCATTTTCCACCATTTTCCTTCACAGAATCTGTTAAAATCAGCAAGTTCAAATCTTACATTTGTTTTAATTTTATGTCTGTCTCTTTCATGTTTCTGTTTTATCTCTAGTAGATGAATATTTTCTGAATGAATGAATGAATGAATGAATGAATGAATGAATGAATGCCCGGTTGGTGCCATTTCCATCTCATACAGATTTTAAGGCTTGTCTAGGTGTTATACACATGGCATTTTTTCCACAAACATATTTACCCTGCATTTGAAGTTATCTCTCTCTCAGTTAGCTTTTGTATGATGCTACAGCTGTCTGACAAAGTAACACTTTTCCTGGTTCCCATAACCTCTTGTGTGTGTGTGTGTGTGTGTGTGTGTGTGTGTTTTCGTACCTGAGTTTTAAACACCCAAACTCCAAAGAACTACGTAGTGGTTGATACCATCATGTACTCTCTGCTCTCGAGTGAAGCCTCACAAAATGATATAAATGGAAGAATAATCATGGATATTATAAACATGTTTTGCATTTGAGTAATTTGCACATGTTAAAGATTTGATGCACCTAATAATTCATCAGCCTTTCCCACATGCAAAGCAAGAAAATGATAGCATCAGTTTGAATATCAAACACAATGATGGCAGAGGCAGCGTTCAATCATCCATGCTAATGGGACAGATACAATCATCCCCACCAATAAAAGCAAGCCGCTCTGCGACTCTGGTCTGCTCTTTCCTTTAGCCCCCAGGAGACCTGATTAAAGGTGAAAAGATGCGATGCCACTTCCCCTTCTGACTCTGGATGGTCCCTTCTATTGCTGTTGCTCAAAAAAACTATGAGGACTGTCCTTCAGAGAAGGAGAAAAAGACGCCGAGAAGGAAGAAGGGAAAGTGTCTTAGGAAGGTTGGAGTAGGAGGATCTTGTTTCAGGCCAGTCTCTGTGCCTCAGGGAGAATCGCTAGAAGTCTAAAAGAGGAAACTAAAGGGGTAGGCATTCTGCTCCAAGGTACGACACCTGGCAGCCACGTGTATGGTCCAGGGCTCAATCTTTAGAGCAAAAGCAAAGTAAGATTAAAAAGCAGATAGAAACCTCCCAAAGAGAATAATGTATAGATACTATTAATACATCCTGTGATATCCCGTGGGAATTTTCTTCCAGGAAACATTCTATACCACCTAACAGAGATTTGCCAATAGCAGAAAACAAGATGAGATTTATTCGGGGTTAAGCCAAACAACTGGAGACTGGTCTAATCTCCATATTATCCAGGGGGCATTAACAAGGTTCATCAAAGTGGCCAGAATTTCATGTGCATAGCCCCTATCGTCAGAGTCACTCAGTTCTTCATGGTCTTCCACCTCCAAGTGGTTAAAGCAATATTTCTTCCAGTGAGATGCGTGTAATTTTTCATTATATGCTTTCAAATCAAGCCCGTCTTAGAAAACAGAAACAGAAAATCAACATCGTGAAGTATTATAGATTTTGCATGTCTAAATAGCTGTGATAAATTAGTCACAGTTACAATGAACTGTAGGAAAAAATCTACAGGCAGTATATTGCTTTTGCAATTTTTATATTAAAGTAAAAGAAAACCCTCAAGTAATATTATATAACAAATTATTGCAACATTGGTTGGCGGTAAAAGTAATTTAAATAAGATTAATTCAACAACCTTTAAATATCAATAAGTAATAAATATCTTCATGCATGGGGGTCCACATTTCACTTTATTTAGAAATAATGAATAATACCAGTTTCCTAATATAACCCTAATAACAGAGTAGCAACCCTCTACACTTTAGTAATTTCCATTAGAAGAAATTAAGTACCTCTTCCATTTGACAGGAGCTGCACATCTTCTGTATTAGGAAGTGATGTGCAGAAGCTCTCAGGTTAACTTTACAAAGGAAAAACAAAAGGACCCACAACAAGACTTGCCAGAAAACCGTGGGATCAAACCCAGGGTTCTTGCTTTTACACTGAGTGCTTCTGAAACTTAACGAGAAGTCACTGCCAAGACTCAGATATTATTTGCTTTTGATGGTGAGGTCCGGGTCCCTTTGGCAATTTATTTTGTATTCTTTTCAACAATATTTAGTATTTACTTTCAACACGTACAATAGGAAGGATGTTAGTCTCCTAACTGGCATGGTTGTCCCAACCCTTAAGATGCCATAACAATCCCTGTCTTCCTTTTTCCTCTCTCATACCTTCCCTTATTCCACATTAAGAACTCAGTTTTCACTGAGGTCTGTCTGGATGAAGGTTTTGTAGCGCAATGAAAAAAGGAAGTTTCAAAACTGCTTGTGGTACTTATTCCTAGTGACTTTTCATTCAGTACTTCTATTTTTGATAAAAATTTATAATAATTGCAACAATTGTTTATTGTAGGACATAAAGTTCTTTTTTTCTTTCAATTAATTTTTCCTTTTGATTAAACATGCAGCTGAAACTGACCAGGAACCCACACTCTTCCTTCCTTGGTTTCTTTATTGCTGGGAATGCAGGTATATTCCACTATGCCTGGAAGAGTTATTTTAATTTACAGCTGCTTATTATACTTCTAAAAATATTATAATAAAGCGTACTACTTTGATTAGTGAAAGGCAATAATATATAAACCTCAAACCTCAAAATACAATTCTTGTGCTTAAATTTGCAATTGCTCTTGCCTAAAAAGAAAAAAAAAAGAAAAGGAAAACTAGTTAGAAAGGTCAGTTAGGAAGGTTGGAGCAAGGAGTTCAGAAGTACAAGGTCTGTCTTAAGAAATTCATGAAGAATAATACAGTCTTGCGTATCTTACATAAATAGCCTGCATGAAGCAAAGTTGTGGGTGTGACTTGATTTAGAAACTGAGGAGCACAGAAATTGAGGCAGGGATGAGCCAACGGTCTGCACTCCTCAGAGAGTGGGGTATCTGTTCCGAAGAGTGAAAAGGTGATACCATAACTGTGGGGAACAAACTGTGCAGTTGAAACTAAAGAGGTGCAGGGACCAAGTCCTAAGGAGTTGAATTTGAGGCTGAGTCTGAAAAGAGCCTGCAAAGACAAGGAAGGATGGTTGCTCAACTCCATTTACCAAGAAGGCTGCAGTGGACTTTGGAAAATAATTTGGTTAAACAGACAGACAAACCACAAACAAAATATAACTCCCATGGAGATATTAAGAACACATTGCTTGATTTTTTTATCTGATTTTTCTGTATGACATAAATGATGTATTGCTAGAGCTGTCGTCGAAGGTAGTATACAAATGCTCTGGAAGTTCGTTAGAAATGGCTCTTTATTAGCAGATCTCTCAATGTCTGACACAGGGATGGGTAGCAGGAATCTTCACCTGAAAAAGATTCAATTATCCAAGGACAAGACCTTATGAAACAGTGGATCTCAATGGAGCATTGGAGACTTTAACTAATAACCAACCATTCCGCTGCATGTCGTCCCAGCCCGAGTGTAGACAACTTGAAATGAGAAATGACTTCACCATGCAAACTGCAGTGTCCTATTTTAACTAAATACACCATTACCAAGAGACATAAAAAAATGTTGGAAGGAGCTCAAGGAAGAACTGAAAATAACTAAGCTTTTCCGTGTTGTTTATCCAATGAATATTAAAAGTTGGAGCTGAGTGAAATAACAGTTAAAGAAAATGAAGCAAATAAATAGATTGGAAAAACTGTAATTTGGAAGGAGCATTTTATTTGTGTCTGGAGCATCAGCTACATTTTTCTTTCATTAATCTGCTGCATGCTGTTTTCTTGTATCCACTCTTCCTATTAGTTCCCCATTCACAATTTGACCACTTCGTCCTGATTTTCAAATGAAAAGGAAGAAATAGGTCACCGTAGTTCATTCACCACAGGCTGCAGATACACTGAGCTCAAACATACCAGCGAATTTTGTGGCTGGCCCCCATGTACCACATTGCTACATTCGCAGTCTGACACTGTCTTGGGTAAATGTATGTGATCTGGCCATATTATAAAGGAAAGGTGGTCAGAGCTCATCTCAAAATCAAATATTCCTAGCACATCTTAGCCATGCCAAAAATATCTAAAGCAATCACTCTGACCTTGATGTAGGAGGGTCATCTGTCTGTGTTACTTTCATTGTTTAATAAAGAAACTG
>LOEQ01014417.1:0-12558 GCA_001685075.1 Bramus lutescens | reverse complement strand
GTGCCTTCTTCTGGCCTGCAGGCATACATGCAGACAGAATATTGTATACATAATGAGTATACAATAATATATAAATAAATATTTAAAAAAAGAAATCACAGAACAAGCCTGTATATTGGCCCTATGCATATCTTTAAATTTTGATTACCTTGTTGGACAAGGAGGTAGACATTTTGTCTGCCCTATTGTACATTGAAGAAACCTTTGAGCATTTATAATCTGTGTCAATCCATTGTGACATTTATATCTCAATTAGCATCATAGGACATTCTGCCCTGCAACCTGTGCTTACTGATGTCTGAGAAGTTTGATCTTGTCTTCCTAAGATTGAAGCTATGAAGAAAGAGCAAGAACAGAGTCAACTGGCAAGTGTAACAGCTGTCAGGTGGCTTATAAACTTTTTGATGCATTAAATGCACTTTTGGCATCCTAGTACACAGATTACCCAATTCACTGCCTTAAAACTAGTTGAGTCACCATACTGAGGGGACTTAAGAGGTGAGTGAACAGCCAGATGGCAGAATGCCCCACTCCCTAGGACCTCCTCAATGAGACAAAACCCCAGGCCCCTCCTCCGACTCCCTTGGCTTTTCTAACCAGCCAGCTGGGGGGTTCCTGCTGCTAGGATCCTCCCCCAACCCAAACCCATCCAATTGACTTCTAAACCACTAGCCATACCCCACCCCTAAACCCACCTATCCTCCTGCAACTTCAGTGGAACTCTGAAACACAGCTTGTTCCAACATTGAGAAGACTTAAGAAGGACCACGAGCTTGCTACAACACTGTGGGATTAAGAGAGAGCACACCAGGAGAGAAGACCAAGAGAGCACATGAACACAGACCTCAGAGGATTTCTGACAGTACAGAGCAGATCAAGAAAAACTCCCAAACACTCAGCCACAGCAAGGATTGGACCAAAACACAAAGACACTGCTGGCCTCATATGAAGAAAGAGATGAATAGGCACCAATGCAAGAATTCCTCCAACAACCTAAAAAGCAACATGGTAGCATCAGAATCCAGCAGTCACATTACAGGAAGATTTCATCATCTTAACCCAGAAGAAGTAGAAGAAAACAACTTTAAATGTAACTTTATGAAACTGATGACCTTTAAAGAGGAAATGAAAAACTTCCTTAAAGAAATGGAGGAAAATACAAACAAAATATTGAAGAAATTAATAAATCCCTCAAAGAAACCCAAGAAAACCAAGAAAATACAAGCATCCCGGTAAAAAGTTCAAGATTTGAAGACTGAAATAGAGATAATAAAGAAAACACAAACTGAGGGAATTCTGGATATGGAAAAGCTGGGTAAACAAACAGGAACAAAAGAGACAAGTATAACCAACAGAATACAAGAGATAGAAGAAAGAATCTCGGGCAATTAAGATACTATAAAGGAAATAGACTCATTGATAAAGAAAACATTAAATCCAACAAATTATTAACACAAAACACCCAGGAAATCTGGGACACCATGGAAAGACCAAACCTAAGAATAATAGGGGTAGAAGAGGGAAAAGAACTCCAGCTCAAATGCACAGAAAATATATTCAACAAAATCATAGAAGAAAACTTTCCCAACCTAAAAAAGGATATCCCTATGAAGGCATAAAAAGCTTACAGAACACCAAATAGACAGGATAAAAAAAATTCCTCTCTATATAATAATCAAAACACAAAACATAATAAAGACTCTCAAGAACTGCAAAGGAAAAAGGTCAAGTAACACATAAAAGTAAACCTATCAGACTTACACCCTACTTCTCAATGGAAACTATAAAAGCCATAAGGTCCTGCATAGATGTGCTACAGATATTAAGAGACCATAGATGCAAGCCCAGACTACTATACCCAGTAAAGCTTTCATTCATCATCAATGGATAAAACATGATATTCCATGACAAAAACAGTTTTAAACAATTTGTTTCCACAAACACAGCCTTCCAGAAAGTACTAGAAGGAAAACCCCAACCCAAGGAAACTAACTGCACCCACAAAAATGCAGGCATAACCCACTAGCATAACCCAAAGAAGGGAAACACACAAACATTACTACCGAAAAATAACTGGAATTAACAAACACTGGTCATTGATATCACTTAATATCAATGGATTCACTTCACCTATAAAAAGACACAGGCCAAGAGAATGGACAAAAGCAGGATCCAGCCTTCTGGTGTCTACAAGAAATGCACCTCAACCTCAAAGACAGACACTACTACAGAGTGAAGGGTTGGGAAAAGGTTTTCCAATCAAATGGACCTAAGAAAAAAGCAGGTGTAGCTAGCTCTCCTAATATCTAACAAAACTTATTTCAAACTAAAATCAGTCAGAAGAGATGGAGATGGACACTTTATACTCATAACAGGAACAATTCATCAAGATGCAGTCTCAATCCTGAACATCTATGCACCAACACAAGAGCACCTACATATGTAAAAGAAACATTAATAAATCTTAAATCACACATCAAACCCCACACACTAATAGTAGGAGACTTCAGCAGTCCTCTCTCACCAACAGACAGGTCAACCAGACAGAAACTTAACAGAGAAATAAGAACTAACAGATGTCATGAATCAAATGGACTTAACAGACATCTATAGAACATTNCCTCTCTCACCAACAGACAGGTCAACCAGACAGAAACTTAACAGAGAAATAAGAACTAACAGATGTCATGAATCAAATGGACTTAACAGACATCTATAGAACATTCCACCCAAACACAAAATAATAAACCTTCTTCTCAGCACCTCATGGAACCTTCTGTAAAATTGATCACATACTCGGTAACAAAGCAAACCTCCACAGATACAAAAAAAAATTGGAGTAATGTCTATGTCTTATTGGATCACCATAGAGTAAGAATTTAATAATACTACTCTGAGAAAGCTTACAAACTCATGGAAATTGAACAGTGAACCCAAAGAAAATAATATATATAGACCCACCTGGAAACTGGAAATGGACAGGATTGACTGGCAGGTTGGGAGAATGGGGGTGGAGGGAGAAGGGAGGTTAGAAGCAGAAGAGGGGGAGAGGGGTAGGGTAGAAGAGAACTTGAAGGAATGGGATGGTTGAGATGGAGGAAGGACAGAGATGAGAGGAAGGAGAGAGATACCTTGATTGAGGGAGCCATTATAGGGTTAGCAGAAACCTGGCTCTAGAGAAATTCCCAGGAATCCAAAAGGATGACTCCACCTAGGACTCTGGGCAATAGAAGAGAGGGGGCCCAGTATTGACTTGCCCTGTAGTCAGACTAATGATTATCTTAAATATCACCATAGAGCCATCATCTAGAAACTGATGGAGGCAGAGTCAGAGACTCACATTGGAGCACCAGACTAGCTCCCAAGGTCCAGTTGAAGAGTGGAAGGAAAGAGAATATGAGCAAGGAGGTCAAGACCATAATGGGTTCACCAACTGAAACAGTTTGCCTGAGCTAATGGGAGTTCAACAACCCCAGACGGACAGAGAATGAAATAGCATAGGTCCAAACTAGTTCCTCTGAATGTGGTTGACAGTTGTATGGCTGGGGCAGACTAAGGGGTCACTGGTAGTGGCACCAGGATTTATCCCTACTGCATGTACTGGCTTTTTGGGTTCCTATTCTCTTTGGATATATACCTTGCTCAGCCTAGATATAGTAAGGAGTGCCTTGAACCTTCCACAAGGCAAAGTGCCTTAACTTCTCTGAGGATTAGATGGGGGTGGGGTGAGAGGGTGTGTGGAGGGAATGAGAGGAAGGGAGGGAGTGGGAACTTGAGTTGGTATTTTTTTTAAAAAATCTAATAAATAAAAAAAAACTAGTTGAATAATAGGAGTCTCCACTGCTAAACACATGACTACTTTAGTTAGTTCTCATTCAAGCAGTATTCATACTATTTTTTGTGACAATTATAAAATATAAAGACTGGGCATGGTAGTACCTGGATTTAGGGAAACATTCTTCCTGAAAATATATTTGCTACTTTAATATATACTGAGTACAAGGAAATGTCTTTATTATTAAGTTTGCAATAATGCAGTGTCAGGAACAGTGTCCGACCTCATTCCCTTGATACTCTACTTGCAACAGATACACACAATAAAGGGATGAACACATAATTTTGTGCTGCTGTGGGTATGATATGAAGGAAAATCAGGTGTATGAAAGTAGGCTAAGCAGGATAGGGGGACAGAAATTTAGAGACATGGCTGACCTCACTCATAGACTCTGAACAGAGATGAGAAGAAAGCAGCTGTGGTGGGACACACCTGCAATCCCAGCACTCAAGAGGTCGAGGCAGAAACTTGTGGCGGAGGCCAGCCCAGACTGGGGGGTGGAACAGAGAGGGAGATGAGAAGCATCCTGTGGGAAACTGATGTGGTTCTCAGCCTTCCTAATGCTTTTACCCTTTAATACAGTTCCTCCTGTTGTGGTGACCCCAACCGTAAGATTCTTTTCACTGCTGCTCCATGGCTGTAATGTTACTGCTGCTATGAATAGTGATGTAAATGTCTGATATGCAGGATGTATTTTCATTGTTACAAAATGACCCAAAGGGCTCACAACGCGTGGGTTGAGAACTGCTGCTTTCGAGACAGAGAAGAGAGGATCCAAATGTTCTGAGACCAGAGTGTGCCTGACACATTCAGGGAGCTGCATAGGGGCCAGAAAGGAAAAAAAAGACAAAGAAAAAGAAAAAGGTGTCACTTTCAGTCTCTAGACTATGAACCAACTCTTAGCTTCCACTATCAGAACCTTGCTTTCAGAACCTTCCGGAGCCTGGTTCCAACTCTACTCCAGCCTTTTCTCAAATACTGGTTTTTACCCTCGGCTCAGCATAACCTGGCCTCCTGACCTTGCATGATTTATCTTCCCCTGATCAACATGGCATTTCTGCTGGCATTCAGTAGCTAGGGGCCAGAAGTATGTGTACATTCACCAATATACATGGCAACTCCCATACAAGGAATTGCTTAGCCCAAAATGTCAATAATGCTGAGGCTGAGAAATACTGCTCTAATAGTCCCAAGTCTTCAAAATCGGAGACTTGTTTTATTTGGCTACTTTTGCTTGATTTGTCTATTTCTGATGTACTTATAGATACAAGGTGTTATTTCATCTCTTCTAATCTGACTCTGCACGTTTCAGAATAATACAGCAAAGACTTCATTTCCAGCTCTATCTAGTATGATCATAGGCACCCTTTTGTCATCTACGGAACAGGATAAAGAGCAATGCGTGCCTATTGGGAGAATTAAATTGACTATTGTATATAGATTTCTTACCACTATGCCTGATAGAGTGCTTAATAAATATCTCTATACCAGTTGATTGATTTCCTTTACAGGTTTGATCCTTGAAAGCAATGGTCATATCTCATGTTTATTATAGAGTCATGTTTCTTATATCTTCTATCTGCAAATCCAGATAAACCAGAGCTGTTTCCTAGGCTTTCTTAGTAATAGTAGAACATTAAGTCTTCTATATATGTATATGCAAACAATGGGCTTCAAAGGCCTGGGAATACAGTGCTAATACATTTCCTCTGAGGTGGTGAGATGTTTTTCTAGAGATCAATGAGCACACTCTTTAGCGTCTGCTGATTCTTGATCTCGGAGAGATCCAGCTCAGACTGGACCCCGTGTGCCGTCCTCGCTTCTGTGTTCAGGTGAGGATGGTTGGTGGAGAAATGCTAAGGAGGCAAAGCTGAGGCTGGCATTGCTCAGGGCCAGGAGATGCTGGGTGCAGCTTGAGGAAGCAGAGCTGATACATGGTCTGAAGATTAGAATAAGGGCTGATTATGGCCAGCTACCTGTCCTGTATGTTTTAATATGAGTGTCTTCTCTCTCATGAGTAACTCACTGAGTTCCCAACTTGTGTTCTAGAGGTAAGAGCTGTGCAACAAGACAGCAAAGCTGCCATATTTTAGCAAGCCATCAAGTGTCACATCACTCTCAAGTAATTTCTCATTTAAAGGAAGTCAGTATTTTCATGCACAAAATTTGTTTAAATACAATTATATTTATAGAGCTACTAAGAACAAACCACTGCTATTTCTAGCATAAGGCTTCCAAGAACACTAGGAAACAAAGCACATTCCTTCTTCTGGTCAGATACAGGGTGCAGTGTGGTGCTAGGGACATGAGGAGGCCTGAGCTGGCAGCATGAGCATACTTCATTGGCAGCTGCCTCTTTCCAGTTATGAGAACCTATCACATTGCTTCTCATCTTGACACTTGCCTTTGTCCCCCACCCCTTGATGAAGCTTACAGACACTCCAGCCTTAATGGCTTACCTCAAATGTCTCTTCTCCACAGGCTGCTTCACGCTCTTCCCAACCTAGGAAAATCTTTCTCCCTGGCAATTTTATGCCAACACCTGCTACTCTTCTTCATAACACATTTGCAATAAATGAAATTTTGTTCCGTTCCCCAGACTATAAATTCCAGGTGGGGTTGTAGCAAGGTGGTCTTACTCATTAGCTGATGCTTGTGCTCATTACCATACCTGGGGCATATTATGTGTCCCATATTAAATATTTATGGTAGGGATTGATAAAGTATGTATTAAACGTCAAGGGGATGGAGATATGGCTCAACCCGTAAGAGCATTTGTTGCTCTTTCAGAGGACTCAAGTTTGTTTCTGTGCACCCACATGGTGGCTTACCTTTATAACTTCAGTTCCAGGGGTTGTGACTCCCTCTTCTGGCCACTGCAGGCACTGCATACATGTGTTATACATGCAAGCAAAATACGCATCACCTAAAATAAATAAGCAAATAAATATTTTTATTTGTATGTTATTTACATAATATATATATTAAAGTTGAGGGTCCAAAATACATACCCCCTCTCTCTTTCTCTGTAAGAGTCACTTGCTGTGATATTAAATAGCTGTCTTTTTTCAGAGATATCGTTTATAACTACCATTTTTCTGTATGACCCTGTTTGGCTCTTCCCACAACAAGATGTAGAAGCAGGGACTATTTATTTACCTCTTTTTATAGGCAGGAAAATTAAAGTTGAGAGAGGATAATGTTGGGTCCAATTTGAATCCCAATTTGGGATACCATCATGATGTATGTATGTTTACTTATAACACAAAGGTGTTAAGCTAAATGATTCCTGACCTCTCTTTAACTCACATTTTAAAAAGAACAATCCAAAAAACTACACAAAGATCAGTGAGGGAGCAAGGCTTGGGGTAGGTATTAGAAAGAGTTAAAAAGTGGCTACTAATGAGGAAGGTGTGCAGACAGGAGAAGTAGGAAGGAGGCTGGCAGAGAGGAGCAGTTCTGCTGGTAAGGTGACGCATCTGATCTCCTGCCAATTTATCTAACAAGTTAAATGACTCCGGCCAGGGCTAACAGCTGCCATAGCACAGCCTTTACGAGATTTGACAAAGACCAGGCAGGAGTCATGAGTTTGCCAAAAACTAATGATACATTCCGAAAGTGGCCTATCATTTAGTTTCTCTCACTCCCCTACCCCCAAAGCATATTTTTTCCCTTTCTCTTCTCGTAGGTTTTCTTGCTGTTTGACAGCAAAGCAAATGAGCTATGTCCAGTGAAGAATGAAAGTAGAACCCAGAGCCTCACGTTGCTCACTGCCTCTGTTTAATCGTGCATGACTCCCCGAGTCACTGAAGAAGACATTGGGAGTGAAGTGAGAGGTGTGTAGATCTGCTAGGTCTCTTGATGGGCTCCAGGTGCCTGTGGAGAGGCTGGTTTTCAGGGGTGCAGTGGTAAGTCAGCAGTCACGACATCGAGAGGCACAGTGAACACGAGATGATGGGCAAAGTGGGGCCTCTTTGTCTTTCTAGGTGCTGTTCTACAGGCAGTAAAGAATGTGAACGCCTAGACTCAGCGGCTGATGCTCTGACTGGATTCCTTCTCAGCTCTGTCACTCAATCCTGTGACTTTGGCAAGCTCACTCTCCTGGGCTCACTCCATCCCTGTCTATAAAGATGGGATAATGGAGCATCATGGGGGCATGGAGGTTTAATTATTGTTTGCGGAGGACTTGCATGTTCTTGGATGAATGATGCAATCAAGGTGCTGTGCAAAATATTATCATTTTGCATGTCAGTTAGCAAGATGGCTTACGCCTGCCATTGAGCAGGGGGTGAGTCTTAATCAAGGCAGAGCTGTAACTACAAGGGAGAGGAGGAGGCTGGAGGAAGCCCATTCCAGAGCAATAACAGTTTCTCCATTTAATTGGCTGTACCCGAAATCTTCTGTTATTCTTAGCATTAGCTACCATGGACAACGAAAGACGACTCCAAATTCGTTGACTCTTTTTCCATCAAAAGGTAAAATCTATTCCTATTACCTTGAACATGGACCTTAAAAGAAAATGGCATAAGGCAAGCATAGTCTTTAAGAAAACTTGCAGCTCTCTGTGGTCTCTGGGCGTCCTGGAACACCGTGTAAAACATCCACATGCCTTCCTCCAGTGTCCAGGGGTATGTCATTTATAGAGGGGAAAAGTGGGACTAGGCATATAAATGAAGCCCTCTTGGCTCTTCAAACCATAAAGTGATGGCATTGTTGGCACAGAGAGTTTGAGAATCACCTAGCCAATTTTTGCTTGAATCTCTGATTCACAAAACTATATGATAAGGGTAGTTACAGCATGAACTAACTGTTTTACCATTTACATCTTATCCGCTGTATCCCTTATATATGTTTTGCTTGAAAATTGGGTATATTTACTTTGAATTTGTACATAAATAATTTAATTCCTAGATGGAACAAATAAGACAGACAGAACTTGGATTCAAACCCATGTCCTTAGGAGGCTGGAGCTCAAGCAGAGGGGTTTCCATGACAACCACCCCTCAGATCCCCATCTTCCCAGAAAGCCCACCCTGGTGCAGGAGGGATTCATTTCAAGACTTTGTTCTTTTGTTCTAAGCACTGCCCACATCCCATTCTTAAGCCAGTCCAGGAAGGTGTGTTTTCCTCTGATCTTCACAGAGAAGGATTAGCTCTCACGGCTTCAAGATGTGGTCACTGATTGAACAATTCTCTGTGCCAGCCTCTCTGCTTTGTCTCACTGGATCTTCCCTTTGACTTATGAGAGAGATTCTATCATCTGTCTTCATTTTATAGCTCAGGGTCCAGATCACCTAGGTGATGCTCACTATCATGCTCGGAGTGGACACTAAGGTTTATTTTCTGGGAGATGTTTAGGACAGAGGTATACAGGATTTCTTATAGCATCACCTGGGTTGGAACTCAATGTGTCTAAGCAAGCTTATAGCAAGGGACTGACTGGCACAGAATCTAGAAAGACAGCTGTTAATGATGCCTGGGACAATCATTTGCTTCTCCTACAGCCAAACTGGCCCTACTCTGAAGAAGAGCATTGCTGAAGGGTAAGGGACTCTGCTCCCCATCCCTAGTGGCTGTAGGTTTCAGGACATGAGGAGATGGCTGGTGCTTGCTGGCCCTTGCGCACTGTGGACAAATGAATCTATTTGCTCTTAGTAGGTGAGTTACGTTATTGTCAAGTGATATTGGCACTAAAGGTGCATTCAGATATTATTGGCTCATTCCCTTAATTCAGGTAAATGAGCTACTATCAATTCTTTAATAGATACGATAAAGCGTTTAAATCCCCACCCTCTCTTATTAGGCTTCAACACCATGGTTTCCTTTCTTTTCTTCCATGACCCAAGCTTGGCCTTTGCTACGCTACAGCCTTTGCCCCTGCTGTTCTGTACCTACAAAAGCACCCTTACTTTGAATCCCGAAACTATTATTGTAGTTATTTAATATTAAAATATTAAATATTAAATTATTGGTATATTTATGGACTTGAAAGTCCCTTGAAGAGCACTGACTAGATGCTGAGTCTACTCTGAGCTCTGTACACACATTGAATCCTCAAACAATTCTGCGATAAAAATTGAGGCAAACAGAGGAAAAGTCACAAATGAAGTCCCAGATCACAGAGAGTGGATGTAGATAGACCCTGTGCTCTTAGATACCATGCTGCTTTGCATTCAGGCCACTATTTCCTATTGGACACAGATGTATGCCTTTAAGAACTCAGCATATTTGCTTCTCTGCTGTTGATCATCACCTACTGCTTCTTGACTAGGCTGTATGCTCTCTCAGTTCAGGTCCCTGAGTGGCTTCTTTTCTGACTACATGTTTTAGTGCACTTGCTAAGTATGCAGAGACTTGCCAGATTAAGTGACATCTTTGAGTGAAAGTACTGGGCAGAACAAGCTCCCTTAGTTGAGCCTGATCCTTGCCTTATTTCCTGTTTCCCTTCGTCATTTCTCCCTTGTTTTCTTTCTGCAGGAATAGTGCATACATCTGAGCAGGGAATAGTTTAATTTTCTGTTAAAAATAGATCTGGCTTTTGTCTTGTTAGTACCCACTAACATCTCCTGGGGATGAGACCATAGGCAGGCCATTTAGGCATTCAGATTCAGCTTTTCTTTCTTCCGTACATGGGACAAGTCATATTCTTTTGACAGGACTGCTAAACTAGTAAGAATGGTAATGGCAGCGTACATAGTAGATAAAAATTGATCTCACGTGTGTGCCAGGCACTGCGTTAAAGCCATTTTGCTTATCAGTCCTTGAAGCTCTGTGAGTTAGATAGAGTCATCAACCCGCTTCTGCCGGTGAGAAAATAGGCACAGGGAAGTGGAGTACCTTGTCCAAGAAGTGTCATATTTCAAGCCCATGCAGAGTAATTCCCAAACCTGAGCTGCTAAGCACCATGAATGTGTCTGTAAAGCACTATGAAAAATGCTAGTGATTATCATTGTTATAAAGTGCTGCATAATGTGGAATTGGTGATTGCTTCTTAGGGATTAAATCTATATCCAAAAGAAGCCCTGTCTCTAGCCCAGTCCCTGGTTGAAGTCAGCATCTTATAATAGATGTGTTTCACCTATCAGGGGGCTGACAAGATGATAGAATATTGCTCTCAAGCAGGCAGGGTGGGCAGAGACAAAGGAGAAGAAAAAATTATAAGAAAAAAGTGAAGGTTAAACTATCTGAAGGTTTCAGAGAGCAAATGGCTTCTTTTTCTCCCAAACATTATCTGGCGTTTTAAAAAACATATAATTGTGCAATTTCCATATAACAAATTGGCTTACAGATGGTACTGTATGTTTCATATCTTTTGAAAAAAAGCTTAAGCAATATGTTGGCAGAATAATCACAGTTTTGAATCGATACTAAAATGTTTGTTTCCCATTGTGTACCAATGGGAGAAGTTAGAATCTTTTTTACAGACCGCAATAATACATGTTTCTATTGGAGAGTGAACAGTGCCAATTACTTTTAAGACCGCAGGATGTTATTAGGTTCTTTGCATGACAGTAGTTGTACATACATTTTTAATGCTTCACTCTTGGAGATGCATTGACATTTCATGTTGGAAGTATGTGTGCCACTGTGCCGTGACATGGCCACCTAGTTCCTACAGTGTGTGAGAATGGAGGTACGGGGCAAAGCACACCAGAGATCAAGGACAGAACTCATGCAGCTCTGGCCAAACTGAGGGAAGAAGTGTTTCAGAACTCAACTTTTGTAAGTTATGACTTAAAAATATGGAACCATGATGGGAAATAAAAGTGAATATTTAGATCATGTGTTATACTGTATAGAGGTTCTTGGGGGCCATTGTCAACCATTACGGATGTACAAAGTTTTGAATCAGAAAGATTGCAATGCACCTAAATTAGTATCTTTAGAACCCGAAGATGAGAGATTTGATTTTTTTCTTTGACTACAATGTTTTCTCTTTTATCTTGCATTGTACTTTCAGACTTCTCTCATAGAGTTACTACTTTTCCAATTCATTGAGAGAGAATAAAAGCAAAAGATTTGGATCTATAAATTGGGTGTTATTATCAGCAAGCTGCCAAAAAGAATGTAGATCTTATCTTTCCAGAATTGCATATCAAGTTCTTTCTATTCATTCATTTATCCATCTGCTGATTTGTACTCTGCCAGTGTTCACTACTAACATGTGATAATGATGGTTAAACAAGGCCTTATAAAGACACACTAATCAAAACATTCTGGCACACAGCCAGGTACACAAAAGAATGGACTAGAACAGAGGGCTCAGAAAGAAGTCTATACCGAGAGAGTCAGTGAATTGTCAAGAAGGGGGTCCATCATACTCTGCAGAGAGAGGATAGTCTCCTAAAAAATGTTGAGGAAGCTGAGTGTGCATAAACCAAAAAAAAAAAAAAAGAAATTGGGTTCTCATTTTACACTACACAAAAGTCAACTCAGAATGGATGAAGGCTTAAATTTAAGACCTAAAGCTGTGCAATTCCTAGAAGAAACTGCGGAATGAAATCTTTATGACTTTGCTCTTGGCAATGACTTCTTGAATATGACTTCAAAGGCATAGGTAACAATAACTTGATGAAGCCAAAAAAACTAAAAATAAAAATTCTATATAGCCAAAAAGACAAATCACATAAAAAGGCAACCTATGAAATGAAAGCACAACCCAGTTCCTGTGTAGTGAAAGGGGAGCGGGCCTGCTTTTCATCCCGCCCGGCTCCCGCACGGCT
>LOEQ01014415.1:0-18072 GCA_001685075.1 Bramus lutescens | reverse complement strand
GAGAGAGAGAGAGAGAGAGAGAGAGAAATTTTAAATGAGAAGATGATAATTCTAGAGTGAAATGGGAGAAGATTTGAGTCAAAAGATCTATCATTTGTCTAGAAAGCAGCATGACAATGAGATTCATCAAATCATAAGAACTAGAACAGACCTGTGGGCTGGGACCCAGATAGGCAGATGACACAGAATATTAGTTACAGGCAAAGTCAGTGTATGCAAAGCCAGTCCATGAAAAGAAGCCAGCCCAAAGCCCAGAAGGTCTTGAGGAAGTGGTCATGGACACTGGAAGGAAAGGAATCTCACTCTAGCAACTAAGTGGAAGGAGCTGGTGTTCACCAGGTGGGGAAGATGAAAGAGAAGCGTGTTTGATCATATGGGGGAGAAGACATGGTCACAGGTCACATCTGGAGTGTGAATTCTGAGAGATGTGTGACTGAAGATGACCAGCAGATCCGAGATATCCAGTTCAAACAGGAACCAAGGATCTGAGCAAAGGAACACACATGTGAGTTTAAAGAAGGAAGGCAGCTGTCAATCAAAACTTGTTCTGCAAATAGAGAGTTCTTTTTTTTTCTTCAAATTTTAGGGACTTTTCTTTATTACCTCTTTGAGAATTCTGTAGAATATGTCTGGATCATCTTCACCCCCTACCCCAACTGCTCCCAGGACACCATCCTTCCACACCCATCAAGCTTTGAATCCTCTTCTTTTTTTTTTAATAATCACCAAGTCCAACCTGTGCTTCCCAAATATTGTTGAATATGTAGCTCTCTACAAGGCTATAATAGAGTTCCCAGGGAAAGCTGACTCTCCCTTCCCCTGCAGTTACCAATTGTCATTGACCCCTCAGATCAGGGTGGACTTCATGACCGTCTCCCTTCTTTATGTTGGGGTTTTGTCTGGCTCGAGCTTACCAAGGTCTTGCGTGTGCTGTCACAACTGCTGTGAGTTCATATGTACAGCTGCCCTGTGGTGTCCAGAGGACACCTGTATAGTTACTCAAACTGCTGGCTCCTGCACTTTCTGTTCCCTTTCCTGTGATGATGATTCCTGAGCCTTTGGAGGAAGGGGTGTGACATAGATGTCTCCTTAGGGCTGAGCATCCCAGTCTCTTATGCTCTACACCTTCATCAGTTGTGGGTCTCTGTGTTAATCAATGCCAGCTGCAAATGCATCTGTGATGAGGGCTGAGAGATCCACTAATCTATGGGTAGAACAATATGTCATTAGGAGTCAGTTTAATATTATATCCAATTAGCACAGTGGTTTTCAATCTTCCTAATGCTGTGACTCTTTAACACAGTTCCGCATGTTATGGTGATCCCAACCGTACATTATTTCATTGCTCTTCATAACTGCAATTCTGATACTGTTATGAATCATAATGCTAGTATCTGATATGCAGGATATCTGATACATGACTCTTATGGGTCTCGTGACCCATTGATTGAGAGCCACTTATTTACCAGAATAAGACTATTAGGCTCTTACCAAGGGTCTATGACCTGTCTAGTCACTAGTTCTTGCCCTGACAATAGCTCCAGGTACAAGTTTCATCTTGTACAGCAGAACACGAAGCCAATCAGAAAACAGCCATTTACGACCATGATGTTCAAGCCACATTCACACCAGTGGTAATGTCCTTCCATGCCAGTCTTTAATATAGCTCACAGGACTCATAGCTGGGTGAGAGTGGTAGATATTTTTTCTACTCCAGTAATACATAGTACTACATAGTACCTTCCAGCACTTCAAAAGCAAGCCAATAGGAGCAAAACATCCTCCTTGATTTCTCCATGACACATGATTCAAGGGTTTGGTATCTTCAACAGTGGGTTTTTATTCTTAGGTTATGGAGGATAATCACTATCACTGGTATTGACCTGTTATATCCAAGGGTCTACAGGACCCCATTGGCCAACAATTTCAAAAGAGTAACCCATTCCTGGTACTGAAGTTTTTTATTTGTAGTCTCTGGTGTCTTGATAGGGTTACTCATTTACAGGGTAGTTCCATTAATATATACATACACACACACACACACACACACACACAGAGAGAGAGAGAGAGAGAGAGAGAGAGTTCACTTACCATTTTAACCTAGTATAATCATGAGCACCTAAGCCCATCAAAATTGGGTCACTCTATTTTAAACTAGAGAAAGCAGCTTAAATGTCAGCTTCTTCACTGCACAAAACAATGGCCAAATAGGCAATAGATTTTTGTGAATGCATAGGACCCTGTGTAAATATATTAAAATATGGTTCAATTAATAGTAACAATTTCATCAAATCTGTAAGAGATGCATTCTCAGACACTGTACTGTAGCTTGCTACACAGGAGTTTCTTCTCTCTGAACTTAATCATTAGGAAAAATGAATCAATAATTATCAGAATAATTACTGATTATTACTTAAATATATATTGAGCTAAAAGAAAACAAATAGCATTAATCATCTAATTAATGTTTACTAAATAAATTAATATTTACTAATTAAATTAATTTTGCAGAAGTTAATAGCACATACTATGTATCATGTATCAGAATTGCTTACGTTTTCCAGGTATTAAGTCAATGAGTCCTCAACCCTCTTTTGAGGTAAGAGCTAGGACGGTCTCCAGAGTGGGAACTTAGTCCGGTTCACTTAGCTCACAGGTGGTGAAGCAGGTTACCTAACTCTCCGTGAGCTTGTTTCTCCATCTGTAAATTAGGAGTGGGGTGCGCTGTAACGTAGATTTTAGATAAAGAAATTACAAGCTATGTTCTTATTCTTTTAATGTTATTATTAATGTCACCATTGCACTGATAGAGATTCTGATAGTGCTACAGAACAACCAGAGATTTTAAGTTGGTAACTTCAGTACAGTTTGCTATCTTCCTGGAGAGACCGAGCTTCTATGCCATTCAGACTTCCACATCACAGGATATAGCTGTGCTAAATTTGAGGCCACTGGGAAGTGCTTCGTTAGGAGTAAAATTGGAGCATTGAAGATTAGAATGTTTTTTATATCCATGCATTATGACTGCAAGATTCTTGAGGTGCTGTAGTAATGCGCGTAGTCGACCGGTAAGCTAGAATTAACCAGACCAGCTCAATACAACAGATCTAGTTTAATAATAGGAAAATGGGGAAACTCACACGACCGGGGTTCAGTGAACACCTTGCATAGCAAAGAGAGCGAGCACACCTGGATGCCCAGGTTTTCTTCCCTGACCCTGGGCGGCCACACCCTAGCCAAATGTGATTGGCTGAACTTCCCCATCACTGTTGGGCGAGAAATTAAAGATTATCAAAGCAAAATGACTGAACCAAGAGAGCCTTTGCTTCCCTTTCTGCTGGAAGGCCATTGTTCCCTAAACCTCTCTCTCCCTACCACCTTTTCTAGAGTACAAGGTTAAAATACAAGATCAGAACATGAAATGATTAAAAACTCTCGCTGAGGATAAAAACTCAGGAGAATAAGGCTTTCTAATGGTTCCAGGAACTTTTAAAGAGAAAAAAAAAATTAAAATACCCTCAGCAAGGCACAACTTGATAAGTTATGACATACGTAACGATTTATGCAAGATAGTGATTTTTATCCATCACTCCAGAATTTCTTCATTTCCCTTCACAATTCCTCTGCTCACCTTCCTCCTGTACCCCCTCTACCCCCATTCCCAGGCAACTACCATTCTCCATTCTGTCACCCCTAATGAGAGTTTTGTGTTAATAGGTTCATTCAGCGTGTACCCTTGGATTATTTTGAGATACGTCCATTTTGTTGTATGCATCAATAGCTCAGTCCTTGTTACACCATGTGAGTATAACAAAAATGGTTGCTCTGCTAACCTTTGGGGAAGTTGTCCATTTTGAGGGTATTAGAAGTAAAATAAGTATAAATATTTACAAAAGCCTGACTGCTTATATGCATTTATTCCTCTTGATTAAATGCCTTCTAAGAGTCTTAACTTATAGAGTAGGATTACATTTAGATTTTAAAATGACCACTGAACTATAGTGAAGGGCTTATATCAGTATAGTCTCACAGCATATGAGGATTCAAAACATCTATATCTTAACTCAGTGTGTGCTACCTTTAGCTATTTCACTGGGTGTGCCACAGTGCCTCACTATGAATTTAATTAGTTTGCATAATAATTTCCTCTCTTCTTCACCTCCCCATGC
Organism: Bramus lutescens; assembly: GCA_001685075.1. Classification (NCBI taxonomy): domain Eukaryota; kingdom Metazoa; phylum Chordata; class Mammalia; order Rodentia; family Cricetidae; genus Bramus; species Bramus lutescens. Next base: position 13,903 of record LOEQ01014415.1, on the reverse strand, counting down.
TTATTTGATACTTGTATATCTACAAGGTTGATTTTTATTGATTGTCTTTCTATTTTGCATTTCGAGTTCTCTTTCTATGTCATAGACATGTCCATCATTAAATATGTGACTCGAAATATTTTGTTGTATTCAGTGGCTTATCTGTTTCTTTTTTCTATCTATTGAAAGCATATTTTTCTCTCACATAATGTATCCCGGATTACAGTTTTCACTCCCTCTACTCTTCCCAGCTTCTCTCCATCTCCTCCCCCATCGCGATCCACTGTTTTATGGTCTCTCATTAGAAAAGAACAGGCTTTTGAGCGATAATAATAAGTTACAACAAAATAAAATATAGTAAGATAAAACAAAAACTGTCACATCGAAGTTGGACAAGACAAACAAATAGAAGGAAAAGAGCCCAAGAGAAGGCACACAAATCAGAGACCCATTCGTTTGCGCACTCAGAAATCCCATAAAAACACTAAACCAGAAGCCATAGTATAGACACTGAGGGCTCCATGCATGGCCATGCAAGTCCTTCCCGTGGAGCTTCACTCATAGTGAGTTCATGTGATCTTTGCTAATGTTGATTTAAAGAGCTTTGTTCACTTGGTGTCCTTCATCCCCTCTGGCTCTAACATTCTTTCTGCTTCATCTTCTGTGGGGTTGCTTGAGATCTGCGGCGGGGGCCATTTGATGGAGACATTCTATTTAGGGCTGAGTGTTCTAACATCTCTCTCTCTCCACATGATGTCTGGTCATTGTTTGTTCCCATATGCTTCAGGGGAACGCATCTCTGATAACAGCTGAGTAGGGCATTGATCTTTCAGTACAGGAAAATATCAATTAAAGTTATTTCATTGCTATGTTTCTGTTATTTTGTTGTTTTAGACCAACAATATTCTTCTTTAACACTGTTTTCAAATAACAGTAACTCTTAATTTAACCATGTTTGCTTTACCAGTTTTTCTTATGGATTGTGCTTTGGGTGTTACACCTAATCCACAGTCATAACAACTTTCTCTTATGGTTCTATTTGGACACTGTTTACACGTTGCATGCAGGTGTATAAGCCCTTTGAATAAAGATACATAGATTAAAGTTTGTTATTTTGCATATTGGATAACCAATACTTCAAGAATCATGATCTTCGAAAGCTTGCCTTGACTCCACTGAATAGCTCTGTGTCTTTGTTGAAGATTCTCTGTCTGCAGCTCTGTTATTTAACTTGTTCTTTCCAGACTGTTTTGGTCATCAGTGTTTTTGTTTGGTTGGTTTTGGCTTTGATTTTGTTTTCTTCCTCTTCCTCTTCCTCTTCCTCTTCCTTCTGTTTTCATTTTCTTTTTCAAAGGTGTTTCATAACTTCTGGGATTTGGGTTGGGACTGTGTTAAATCTATGATCCAATTTTCAATACATTGTATCATTACTGTAATATACCTTTGAAATTTATTCTTTAAGACTGGACTATAACTTAATATTATAGTCCTTTTTTGGCAAGGGGAAGTATCTACATTGAATCGGTAGTATGTTCTTTCTCTTTCTCATCTGTTCTCTCTCTCTCTCCTCTCTGTCTCTCTCTCTCCTCTCTGTCTCTGTCTCTGTCTCTCTCCTCTCCTCTCTCTTTCTCTCTGTCACACATACACCTCTTTAAAGATTTCAGTGCTTATGGCTTGTGTATATATCTTTCTATGACATTTCATAATGATAAAAACAGCATTTATTTCTTTTTGTTTACTCATTGTGTATAGAATACAGTTGATCTTCATGTGTTAAGTTTACATATTGCAGGCTTATTAAAATTGCTTAGACCTTTAAGTAGCTTCCCTTCAGACTTCCTGGAATTTTCTGCCTTCATATTTCTATAATCTGTAAGGAAACATGCTTTTCATTTTCCAACTTTGCTCCTTTTTCTAATTTTTGCTTCTAAGTCATGAATAGATATTAGCTTTTGTAAAATGTCCCTTCTGCAGTTATCGCTATGGTGAGCAACTATTTGTCTTCTTTTAAAATCATAATAAAGAGATTTATATGCTTCATTTTCTGATGATAAATCATCTTTAAGCTGCCAGTCCAACACTTGCTTGCTCATCAAACATTGCCTTTTTTTGTATTCTATTTCTTTCTCAACCTCAGGCACTAGCCTAGTGTGGTGTCTTCGTGAGCCTGTGGTGATGTCCTGGTGATGTGTTGTTTGGTTTTCCATTGCTGTGAGATTAGTTTATGATGCCTATTCTTTATCGCTTAGATGTTTTAGACTTGTCTTTTGTTTATACCAATCTGTCATCCTACCTCTTGCACTTAAAGCTCCTTAAGAATGGATTAAACATTTTGCATGTCCATTTGGTCAGAAGAGTATCACAAAGCCTTGTGTGCAGGAGATGCCTCAGATGGTTATAAATTAAGCGAATAGATGAGTTAATAGAGATTTGAAGAACATTTTTGTGTTTACTTTCTGCAGGAAGATTGTGAAGTCTCTAACACCTTTTTTCTTTTACAAAGATTAAGAAAAATTGGACCTTTCAGGAGCTTCTGGTCCAATTATCGATAAGGTCTCTTGAACAAAGGGCATGAATAAGACTCAGTAAGTGGACTCTAAAATAATGGTGCTGTTTTGCTCATATGATTTTGGAAGATGACTTTCAAAACAAAAGCATTTATTTTCCAGTCACTTCCTGAGACATTCAGAACACTTACTAGTGAGGGAATATTTTGGGGAAGTTGTGGGCTGGCCAGTTGATGGTGCATGAAGCAGCAGCATGTGGCTGGGGCAGATGGGAGTGGATAAGGGCAGGAATAAAGGCAGAGGAGGGACTGTGGGTGTGAGCTGAACAGAACGCCATGAATGAGAAAAAGAAAAGGGTTGTTGAATTGATACTGAAAAGCAAACTGTCTAAAGGCAACAGCCGTATGGTGCATGCCCACACTGCTGAAGAAAAGCAATCTTCTTGCCAATTTTCCTGGGTAGGAAGTCCTGAAGGGTCAGTTGTACCTCCAGCTCCTTCCATTTAAATCATATATATGCATACATGAGATGAGAAGACAGTTTGAGGACTTTTATACTACAAGGACATTAGTGTGCACAAATGCACCATCACCAGGATACAAAGGGAGAAAAACTAGGTAACCCAAATCATGTAGGTCTTCCAAAAATAATACATCAGGAACCTTTCACCTGTGCTCTCCTTCCTACACTTACACCTTGCTTTACACTATTTGGGATTTTGAGGTCAGTTGAATGCATGGTGTATTTATTATGCCCTGTATTTTTCTCCACTCACCTTCTCTCTCTCACAGTGCATCCACAAACATTGCCGTTGCTGGCTGTGAAGTTAGCTTTGAGCATCTGTGTTACTTCCCATCTTGCTACAACTCAGCATTTCCTTCAAAATGCTTTCCCCTACCTCACCAAACCCTTAGTGACTGCGGGGACTGTGGCAGGCTGCTGTCTTTGGTGAGAGAAAAATCAAAATATAATACATCTTGCAAATCTATTCATATTCTGCATAGTGAGTATTCTGGTCTTTTTGATGTTAAAAGTACACAGACGTATCTTTTTGGAATTAATACATTCTAGCTCTGTGAAGACCACTCTTAGATCCCAAGAATTCACAGAATCATGGCTGCCCTTACATTGTCTCTGTGAATGCTAACTAAAACAAGAAATAAATATGACTGTTTTCCTATGCATAAGCAGCATGAAGTTCTTCTAACTACTTTTCAATTCTAAAATATACAGTTGGCCCTACTTGATATCATAAGCTTTCTGACTAGTGAATTCGTGGTGTTGAAAGGCGATAAGCCGCTACAGAAGAATTAAATCAGTTCTGTCTTAACTTAGATGATATCTGGAGATACTCAAAGATGCTGTACGTGTGTATGTGTTTCTCATATAGCAGACAAGTGCAGGCACCTGCCTAGATACATACACATGTCTATACTATCCATTTGCTGCCATTTTCCTCTCAAATTCTCCCTCTGTACCCTGCCACCCAAAGCTTGTGGTAGAGGTATTTTTCTCCGCTCTCTCCCTCCCACTTCTTCCCCCCTACACACACTTATGGTATGGTGCAGATTTGCCAGACCCATATGAAGACGGGGAAACTCGGATATGATTGCTTCTCACAAGTGTGGGAATGAAAATACTTCCCAATGACAACATCTGCCTTTATTCAAGCCATGCCCAGTTATTCCCCCCAAAGAAACGGTCTGATTAACTTTTTTCTAAAGTCTTAAGATAGCAGTTTGTGTAGCCGATCTAATTAAGAAGTTTATGTAATAGATCTGCGGGGTTTTTTTTTTTCTTCTTCAACTGGGTTCTTTGAGCTCAGTTTGAATGTTACCGGCTTTCGATATGCAACGGACGAGTGCTTCCCGGGCTGAGAATTATCAGCTCTTGTGGGATACGATTGCTTCCTTGAAAGAATGTGAAGAGGCTATGCAGCATGCATTCATTCCGGTAAGGAAGATGCCTTATTTACTTAGTGATTCTGTATTTCGTCTCATTCATTCTTGTCTTTTCATTAAAACCAAGAAAAGGCATTCTGTATATTTAAAGACGTATCCTCTCTGTAGCTCTTGCTCAGAATAAATGTGAGTCTGTTTCTCTCTACTTTATATGAATTCTGGATTCTTAATGTGACCAACCTTTGATCAGTGAGAAAGAGTAATCGCGATCCAAATTAATACCACGAGGACAGTAGTTTCTATCAATGGCATGCCCTAAAGTTGGAGTGTATATCACTGATACACTAATATTTGAGGGTACCTGCAGATTCTAGTTACTGGTTAGTACACAAATCGTACCCAGAGTGGCTTGAATGTCTCGGCCAGGTGGCTTTGATAGGCGCATCAAAAGGTCATGAATTAGCTTTCAGTTTTATGTCCTTTGCCGATTTGAATAAACTCCAGGTTGCAGACTCTCTTCAGAGGTGAAATCACTCCTTCAGTAGTGGCGCTTTGCGTACAGATCTGTAAACATGTCTGATAGAACCGGTGGTGACACAAAAGGAGGCAATGAATGAGTTCGTCTTATTCTAGATCGTAAACATGATTTCTTTATTTACAATGTGTCCAGCTAGGGTGTGGAGGCTGACAATGACGGATAGATTGAGGAGACTTGAGCAAGGCCCGGAAGAAGTGGGTTAATGTAGTTGATTCGTTTGATGTAATGTGCTTTGGGAGTTTTGAGATAACAAATGAAGAATGACAGAACGTTCTTCAGAATTAATCCTTATTAAAAGTCACAATGAACTTCCCCCATAAACTGTATTCCTTATGGCATGGAAACTCAAGAGATGTGCTTCTTTCAACAATTGAAAAATCCAAATAGTCTCTAAAGTTCAGGCTGCTCTCAAAGTTCTCATACTGGATGTAATCATGATGTTCTCTGTATTTTAAAATCACCTAAATGTTCCAAAGACTGCCATATTTAAGTTTCACCTAATTGAATTCTGTGTTCTTGCGGGACAGCCATAGGTCCATCCTGAATCTCAAGAGCACAAGACACATTTGTGTGTGTGTGTGTGTGTGTGTGTGTGTGTGTGTAAGGAATTTTAAAAATTGATGTCTGGAAATTCTCCAGACCATGTGAAGTTATAATGATTCTGTTTTGAACCAGAATCTGTATACTAAGTTTCCTTTTATGTTTAGCAAACTCTTCTTTCTTTGTTTTATCAAAAAAAAAGTTTAATATTCCCTGTGAACCTCCAGCATCTCTCCTTAGGCAACTGTCTCTTGTATGCAATTGCTTTCCCCATTCATTGTTGCTAGTACAAACTTCTAATTTACCATCAAATATATTTAAGTATTTTATTCTTTGTCTTCTGATATTTAGTAATTTCTCAGAGAGAGGTGAGAAGGAAAGTTAGAAAAGGAAACTGATATTTGCTTATTTTCTGTTCTTCTGCCTTGAACTCTGTGACTGTATAGATTCTTCTCACAGAATTTAAGCCAGTGCCTGTCATACACGGAGTGCTTATGAAGCATTTGAAGAGAGTATAATTCAAGATTGGAAATTTCAAGTTGCTTCATGGCATTTTATCAGTAATTTTGTCTGTATTGACCTCATAAAATTATTTCTATCTTTACCAGTGTAGAAAAAAACCAAAACTCCTTATCTGATGGTTGCAGATAGGATGGTGGCATAGGCAGTTATATCTTAATACATGGAATATGCTCCTATGTGGAACAGAACTTTCAGTCAGTTCTGATGGCTGATGAGCTGCTCTGCCTTCTACTCTAGTATCTGTTCCTAAACTCTGCTAGTATGCACACACACCAGCATACCAATTTGCCGTCTTGGTGTGAAGCTACCTGAAAATTCGCAATGTTTCATACAGTGTCTAATGCCTTCAAAGCTTTATTAAAGATATACCATTATAGTTTATGAAAAAAGAAACTATCTAGTGTTAAAATTACAAGAGAATACTTTTTAAATTAAGCCTCCATTTAGATCGGTCAATTTAATTTGGATCTTAGAAAAGGTCTCTGTTCCCAACTCTATGTACTCTATAGCCTTGTGATATGTATATTTATACAAATATATTTGCATGCACAAATATACACAAACAGAGTTACACATGGCATTTCAGCTTAATGATACCCTTCACTGTTTAGGATAGCGTAAATCCTGTACCAGTTCTGTCATAGTAAAGAAGTGACAGTTTGTTTGGCTCAGAAAATTGGCCCCTTTCAAAATAATCCTAATAATTTTAAAAGTTAAATATTTCAAAATGAATGTTGTATAGGAAGTATAGATGTATAGCAGTGTTTCTGATCTTAGGTAAGTTGGCCTGAGCAGTTCCCCAACAGGTAAATGCTTTTCCCTGCATGCACTGTCGGAGTGTGGATTCTGAGCATATGATGAGAGTGGTTTGGATCTTGGACGTTCTGGATCATAATTTCACACACGGTGACTGTGCATGGTATTTCAGTGTATCCAGTTCTGTAGACTAATAACAACCCTGATTTATCATCTAAAACTATAGTATAATCTTCTTCCAGAAGATCACCCCCTAACCATATAGCCTGAAGTTCCCCTTGGTGACGATAAACCTGGAGTAGCCAATACCTGTATCGTAGAACTCAATATAGTCTGACGAGATGGAAACGAAACTGTAACACCTCTCAATTTCAACACTTGATTCACAAATTAGATCATGGCCTGAAGAGATGGGCTAGAAATCAATTCAGGTAGGTTCATCTGGTACATCCAACAGCCCTGAGTTCAAAATAACAATAAAGTTTTTCCATGTCTTTTAGCATTAAGCACTTGGCCCATGTAAACTAATAAATATTGAATGCAGGGATGTGTGCAGCTCTTCCATGAAATCTCAGTTATTCAGTCTATTATGAAGCATTGGAACATCTTCTAGCATCTCTGGGTATCACAGAAATCCAAAGCTTTCATATTTTATTAAAGTGATTACATAAGTTTGTAAAATGGCCCCCTAGTTAGGTATTCTTTTTCATAAAGTTGCACCTGGTTTTGTATTCACTTATCAGTTTTTTGAGTTCATGTCCATGTTCTGGAGCCCCTGATATCTGCCAACTTCTATTCTAGACCCTTTACAAAAGGACACTGACATTTCTTTGTGGCACCGTCAACTTATAAGAGGCCTCATTGCCTCTTGAGTAAATGGTGCCTACCGTCTCTTTCTTTCATGTGCAGCATTGTTTACCTTTGTGCTGTCACTCATCAAATTGGGATTTAGCAAAGTCATTCAGTCTGCCATTTCACAGGACATTCTTGCAATTCATTTACCCATCTTACGACTAGACACTAGGCTTCTATCAATGAAAGACAGGTGCGATGGTGCTCACTCATCAAGTTCAGTATTCTCAGTTCTCAGCGCAAGTTCCTCATCTGGCCTGCCTCATTGCTCCTCCTATGCCATTAGTCTGATAGTAAATTCGGGGTTTCTTTTAAGCTACCCTGAGAGGCTTTCTGTACTGACGTCCAGAGAACCTTAGTACACTGCCCACTGAGTGACCAGTGACACAGAGATAAAATGCAGAAGGAAAGGAGAGGACCAAGTTGGAGAAAAGATGAACTAGTTAGTTGGGAATAGTTGGCATCAGAGTGTGAGTCAGTCATTCAAGAAGTGACTCACGTCCTCCCTACATACCTTCCCACAAGTTTGACATTGCGTGGTACTCCCCTTTGCCCTGTTTTTGAAGCCCCGATGAACAGTGAGTACGGACTCAAGTAAAATGCTCTGTGAGATAACACTGCTATCACCACTTCCAGGTCAGAAAGCCAGTGGAACCAGGTTCCTTTTCAAAAGCAAATAGCCAGTACGACAAGTAGTACTGGCCTCCCAACACCTATACCTCTTGATTTTATCCCTGCCCTGTTTCTGATTTTATTCACCTTTTGTGTTTTGTATTTTTAAGTAGCTAGAATGGGTTTCTCCCATGTCCCCATGACCCTGTGAACTGCTCACGTGACAAGGCTATGTGATTCTCACCTCCCCCTTAGCCTACACTGCTAAAGACAGTGCCGAAAACAAGATGTTTGCCAAGTGAATCTGTAGTGACTGATTAATTCACGAGAGTACCAATTTGAGTGCTGATGAGATGAGGAAGAGGAAGTGATCCGTGTCTCGTGTATTCTCAAAATCTGCCTTGTCAGCTCCAGGATGACTTCCTCTGACTGCCGCTGGCTCTCCTTTAGCGGCCTCCTTACGTTAGCTCTAAATAGCATTTGTTCAGCGATGGCTTCGAGTCCTAGTTCTTTGTGTTCCAAGTGTGTTTTGTCCTCTCTGGGTTCTAAATATTACTTGACGCATAATCTTCCGTCTTGCTGGATTCATTTTTCTGGTTTATTCTTCTTGCCCTCACTTCCCATTTTGTTTAATGATACCCAATTTTCAGTCGAGTGCTTTCTGAGGAATATGAGCAAAGCTATTAAAGGAATTCCTAATAGTAAAGAAGTAAAGAAGGCACTTAATCTACGGAGACATTCAGTTTAAGGCGGGGGACGGTGCTTCAACTAGAAGTGACCTGAATGATTACAGCAGGATAGAACTGTGTGAACTTATCGAGACTGCTGATAAAATGAGTCGCTGCTTTTTTTTACTCAAATAAAACAAAAACAAACACAACAAAGACCATCTCTTTTCTCCCCATCAGGTGTGTACTTTGCATCTTCATTATCTGTCATACATATATATATATACATACATATATATTTTATGTATATATGGAATTTACACACACAGTGATACCAGCTGCAGAATGCCTTCACTACATTCCAGTATTGCTAATTTTGTACAGAGTTTTTATTAACTCATCAATTCCAGGCTATTAGCACAGATATATGATATCATACAACAAATAAAATCTGTACTCAGCCATTTCCACCTGCCTTATGTGCTGTGGAAACTGCAAAATCAGAACCCCAAAAGTATTTGTTACAGCCAAACAAGTAAGTTGTTCAGAGTTAACAAGAGAAACTTCCTCCAATAGTAAAACAGAATTAAAGTTGAGTACATCAAAACTTGTCTTTACTTCATACTATTATAGGGTACTATTAATGCCCAAAGCTTTAGTTAAATGTTTCTATTTGGGGGGAGATGCTCAAAAGCAGTGGCATTTATCTTTATTTTTTAAGTAATGAAAACAGAAAAAAGTATTTGTTTAAGGTGGACACACTCAGATGAGGTTAGAGATCCAGTGACACGTTCCAACACACACACACACACACACACCATACACACATACAGAGATATAGACACACACGTCTATCTTTGGGGTCCTGCCCAGAAGGAAGAGTTTCAATAGACAGCAAGAGATGTGCATAGTGAATCAGTCTAACCAAGGTGTGGTCCTCTGCCACCACTGCCTCAGATCCAAGCGCTCCTTCAAAGTCACTGTGCCTGTGTGGTCATCTGACAAACGGTAAATCTTTAGGCAGGAGATGACTTCTTCTTCTGGGTGCCTGTGAGGCTGCGGACTTCTCCCAGCAGATTCTTGGGAATTCTTGGGGTTATCTTTTTCATTCCTTTCTTTCAATCACCTCCTAGTCAAATAGAGTATAAATGTCTGTTTATAAAATATGCATTGCCATCAGAGAGGTTAGCCACATTTCCATACTTTTTGTTACAACACCTCAGTCTTGAGGTGAAACTTACCTGCATCTGAAACAGATCTAATAAACAATACAAGTAGGAACCAGGGTGAGGACACATTCAGCTAGTGTCAGGTACTGTGCGTAAGAACCATTTCTCCTTAACCTCTCAACTTTTCAGTGCTGTTGGAAAGGCAGGCGTGAGCAACTCCATCTTGTCAGTTTGAGACTGGGTCTCCCTATGGTACCTAAGCTGGCCTTAACTTAAAATCCTCTTCCCTAGTTTCCAATGTGCTGAGATTCCAAACATTTCTCATTTTTCAGCTGTATGGAAGCTAAAATCTCCCAATGCTATCAGTAGGCCTGTTGCTGCCACAGCTGGGGCTACTGGCAAACCTAGCTCCCCTACATTGTCTTTTTTGTTACAACTTTTTTTAAAAAAAAAAAGCATAAATTCAGTTAGTTTTCATTACCAAAATCTGAAATGGCTGGGATCAGAAATATTTCAGTAGCTTGAACTCCACTAAAGTCTGTCTAGTGTACTGCTTTGCCCTGATTTAGAGTTTTGCCTAGGCATGGTACCTAGGTCTAACCTTTGTTCTAAAGCTTGAGAGCTTAGGTAATTTACTCAGTCTCTGGTCCTCAGTTTTAACATATATAAATCTAGCTACTATGTTGTTGTAGCAATCTTTAAGGTTTCCTATGATGTGAGTTAAACCCTGAGGATAGTTCCTGACCAAATAATGTGCTCAGTCAAGGTTGCCCCCATTCTTATGAATGCTGTTGAAGTTTTAGTATTGTCCCAAAGTAACGTCAGCTCTCACAAGTTACATAATGTGTTCATATAGGATTACCATGGCTTTCATAATAATTCATAGATTGACTAAATAACATTATTTTCATTTAAATGTTACTAGAAATTTCAGAGATTAATTCAATCTGATAATTGCATCATGAAAGTGAGCTGTCTTAAACTCCTGTCTGATGATTACTATTGGAAACTATTTGTATTGACTCTTTAATAATATTCAAAATGGAGTTACAATTAAACTCAGAAATCATCTAACCCCTTTAACTGTCAGCCTTGATGCAAGTTAGAAAGTTAGGTGCCACAACCAAGCTCTACCAATCCCACAAGCCTCTGCTAGGAGCAGAGTTGCGGTCTCCATGCCTTGTGGCATAAAAGCAAACAGGACAAAACTTGCTGTGGGGTGGGAGTGGATAAGGAGGAGTCATAGGTGCATATCTTCAAATATCAGATTTAAAAAGAACTAACCCCCCCTTTCGGATTTGTTGGCGCTGCCCATTGAAAAACTGAGGTTCCAGCATGTATGTGGCTGCAATTTCAATGGGCACATAGGTCTGCGTGTGCAGAAAGAAGACAGCTTCCTCTGAAATCCATTATTTACCTCTAACTCTGATAAAGTTTCACTGTGTGTGTGCATACATGTGTGTTCTCCACATGTGCACATAAGCATGTTCATGTGCGGGTGCTCCTACATCTGCAGGTGTGTATAAATGAATAAGCAGATCTGCTGTCAGCCACGGCTGCAATTCCTTACAATACCATGCACCTTGTTTTTTGAGTTAGGGTCCCTCTCTCTGGCAGGGTACCCACTCGTTCTGTTAGCTAGACTGAATGTCAGTCCTAGGGGTCTTCTTGTATCGTCCCTCACTACTCAGGAATTGCACATGTGAGCCATTGCTCTTGAGTATTTTACAAGAGTTCTGGTCATCAAATTTCCTGTGCCTGTAGAGTAAGCCCTTCAGCTATTAAGCTGTCTCTCTGACCCCAATATTCCTTCATTTTTCCTTGAAACACTGTTTTGAGTACAGCAAGCAAAACCCTCATGTTACACAGAGAGTAATTAACCATTAGAAAGCCTTGCAAAACCAGAAGCCAAGAAAAATGTATTTCTTTCCTGGGAAGCTAAGGCAGATGCAGGACTAGGAACTGGTTGGCATTTCAGATCTAGAGATTTGTAGTCTCTTGGCTTGAAGTACAAAGAGTCCATTGCTTATTTAACGACAATGTACAAGGACATCTGCACAATGTGTTCTTTCCTACTCTTTCCTACCAACAAATGCCAGCAGTATTTAGCAAACCTTTGTTTTCTGAATACTGTCATTCTTTCCTACATATCCTTAATGATTTTCTTCATTGAGATGGACTCCAAGTAGGACATTAATCTTGAAGAGAAACGGAGGTAGGCTAGATTGTTAGGCGTTTAGCATCGTCACAGTTATAAGATGAAAACTAAAACTAAAACATTCTCTGCCCTGTTCCTATTGTCATCCAAACCAAGTGCTGACTTTCAGAAGCAAGCCTTATAAGGCTGCAGGGCTGCCTGCCATAGACATGAGCACATTGTGATCAATAACAATTACACAGCCGTGAACTCACAATTCCTTCTATCCCTCATACAAAAGATTAATTTCAGGTGTGAAATATTTTACGACTTTCTCCTTGACTTCATCTACATACAATTTCAAACACTGTATGATTTAGGATTGAATCATGATTAGTAGGAGTGAAAGGAAGACAGTGAATTTATTTTACTGGAATTGGAACTTAGAAAAGATGGAAAAAAGCAAGACATGAAGAAAGGACTCTGCTTCCCTTCAAACACGTATAGTGATTCCATAAAGAAAGATCCTTTTCACTTCTGATTTTGCTTTCGTTGTCAGTGTCAGGAATAGACCCCAGGCCCTGGTGACTACTAGGCAATACTCTCTTACCCAACTACATCCGTAGCCCTTCTATATTACACTCTTGAGGCCACATTTAACAAGTGTACAAGGAAACACATAGATTATGAGTACAGAATAAGAGAATCATCTAGAAGGAACATTCTCTAAGACAAGATAAACAATACCTCACCCGTGAGTCAATTTATCAGACACCTATTTATATCACTCACCCAGTCTCATTAAACTTCTGTATTTCATTTCAGCTATTTTTTCTTAAGAAAAATGTGAAAAGATGGTAATAGCAGAGCAAGAAGTTATTTCCCTGTAGGAAGGATGGTACATCCTGTGCCAGGCCCCCTCCACTCCCCAGGGCTTCCCAAAAGGGTAAAATTTATAATGAATGAAATCACATCCTTGATGAGATGCACCTTTAGAGGTCATGCACTGTACTTTTTAATCCTTCAACTATATAAATAAAATCAGAGGCTCACTGAATTACCTTTTATTCTGAGTTATGGAAGTTGTTGGTTACAAAGTTGGTACCTCCAGGCTCTGATGCTTGTCGTCTTTACGCTAGGGACATAATTCCTTACCTATACCATGGTCATTCCCAGGGAGATGAGGTATTTGGAGTTTGATAGCCAAGGAAGAACTACGGGAGATATTAGGTTGACTCTATTATAAATATCTTGAAACATTTTTGCATCTAAAATAGGTGTTTATGGAGTAAAACGGAGAAAATATAAATTCATTATTAAGATAAAGCATGAGATAGAAGATGAGTGTATAGTTTGAGGTGGATCCCAGGATTGAAAATGCTGTAGCTATAAGTTTTTTTTCCAAGATTTTTGAGTCCCTAGCTTTTTTTCAAATCCCATGTTTTCTCCAAAATCTCTAATTTCTTATGTATGGTGGGATGGTAACTCTGGGCAGATGTTACTGCCAGCAGCTGCCTACTGTTTTCCAAGCAAAGCAGTTTGAGTGGACAATGATGGATGTTGAGTCAAGATGAGTAATCGTCATCTCTACTAGTTATTAGTGCAGTGGCCTTGGACAAGGGATGATGGAGGCCAGCTTCCCACCTAAGTCATCTACAGATGGAACAAAGCTGGAGGACACAATTCTTCAGGTGGTAATGAGGAGCAGAAAAAGTGAGCCCA
>LOEQ01014414.1:69196-86644 GCA_001685075.1 Bramus lutescens | reverse complement strand
GCAAACCTGGTGTATACAATGAGTTCCAGGCCAGCTAGGGATATGTGGTGAGGCCCTGTCTCAAAAGAAAAAAACAAATTAAAACGATAACACTTTCCTGTGAAGACTGTGTGTCACATACGGGACACCTGGCACCCAGCAGCCAGTGTACATCTGTCACAGTGGCTATTTATGTTCTCAGCCTTTATAAACTACAGGATGCTACCATGGAAGGGTCTGAAGATTTCGTTTCTCAAAACTAGATTTTCAAATGGCATGAAGAACGTCCACCATCTCTCTGACACCATGTATCTCTCTGTGGTACATCACAGTCTGGTGTGAGAAAAAAATGCATTTTATAGATGGGAAACCCTCTGAAGTTTCCTGTTTATTTGATTTCTGAGTCAAAAACCCAAGTGCTTTAGAGCCTGAGTGGAGAGACCCCCCCAGTGAGCCTTAGAGATCATCCTTCTCAGATGAGATGTGTGTCTCCAGAACATTCTATAGCATTGAAAGAACTCTAATACAGCAAATATTATTAATCCCCCACTGTAATGGAGAAACTCAGAATTTACAGAGTGTAAGAAAATTTCCCCATGTCCCTTGCTAGCAAGGGACAAAACGAAATATTAAAATGACCTGAATTTAACTCCAGAACCAGGACTCCACCCATAACCACTGCCCAGGACTCCACTCATTAACACTGCCCAGGACTCCACCCACTAACACTGCTCAGGACTCCACCCACTAACACTGCCCATAACTCCACCCACTAACACTGCCCAGGACTCCATCCACTAACACTGCCCAGGACTCCACCCACTAACACTGCCCAGGACTCCACCAATTAACACTGCCCAGGACTCCACCCACTAACACTGCCCAGAAGTTCCTGTCTCTAGGCTCAGAGCCATGTCATAGTTGCCAGTGGGCATCATGGTGCCTCCAAAAGTCATTCAACCCCAACCCAAAACACTAGCATAATCCCTCTTGCCAGTGACTGACTTGGGGTTGGGTAAGCCTACTTTGGGTTGGTAAGACAAGTTTATTGGGTATTTGCTGGAGAAAACCACTTCAGAAGGAATCACTGGAAATCAGGCTCACTTTTTCCTGCTGGATGTTGACAAGGGAACATATTTTGTTGTGTCGTTTTGTTTGTTTGTTGTTGAGTCAGTGTTTCTCTGTGAAGCTGTCCTGGAACTCACTCTGCAGACCCAGTTGGCATCGAATTCACAGAGATCTATCTGCCTTTCCTCTGTCTCTGGGGTGTTGGGATTTAAAGGTGTGCACTACCACCACCTGACTGGGAACATGAATTCTTAACAGCAGGAGGGAAACAGCTTTGGGACGAAACGGACACTGTAGGGCTCACAATAAGAGAGACAAAGGGATGTATGGTACTAGACAAAGTCTCCAGGTCTTAATCACCCAATCCTAAGGTCTCCCTGCTCAGACCTGCCAGCCAAGCATCTGCCTTGAAGCAGATAATGGCAGCATTGCTTTGCACTGGCAACTGATCAGCACTGCGGTGCATTCTGGGTCGGAGTGCCCTCAAATATCAACATAATACATCATTAAAATCACTATCCCTGGCCTCTGAATTTTAATTCCATCTCTTCCATTAAATAACCAGAAATTTTTGCATGAAGATGTTGCTTCATTTTCATTTTCTTGTCAACAAAATCGACACAATAACAGTGTTAGCCTCAAAGGAATGCTCTTCAGCTTAAAAGAGATAACGGGCCTGAAACTGAAGATAGGACTGTCACAGTAAACATCAGAAACTTCAGTGACAAATTAAAGTTGGTTCCATCTTCCAGGATGATTTGCAACATATAACAACTCAAGTGGCCATGTAATTTATCTCAAAAGCTAGACTTTTTTTTTGTCTGAGATAAATGCTAAGATGAAATACAGGAGCAATTCATCCCAGGGAATTCTGGAGGTATGACCGTGTTAGAGATACCAAGATTGGATCCGGGAAAGCATCCCTTTCCAAAATTGTTCATGCAGCTAAGATAGAGTTATCGTGCTCAGCTGCATCTTCTCCCAGCATCCTGGAACTTCACATTGTGGTCCAAGATGAATGGGAGTTCTTCCCAAGACCATTACAGAAGAGCTGCACTGCAACACGGAGCATGTCTAGTGTATTTCCTTCCCACACTTACAAAAACGGAAACTCATTTTTACAAGCTCTTTGCAGATAGCACTCAGCCTTCCCTAATCCCATATCTGTAATGTATTTCAAGGAGATGTTAAGAAGACAGTGTGGAGGAATCATCTTAATGTAAATATATGAGACGGATTATTATCCCAACTTGAAAAGATGACTCTCTTTTTCTTTATTCCATGCCAAAGGAAATTTCAGAAAATGAGTTCAAGCTGTAATCCTTCCTGCTGTTACCTCAGTGCCAATGTGAGAGTCCAAGACCCGAGAGCACATGGCCTGTGCCAGGAATATTGAACCAAAGGTGGGTACCATGAAACCTGCAAGAAATCCTTTAGATTTGAGGTGCTTTCATCAGTAAAACTGCCTGGCTCCAGTGAGGTTCAGAATGGAGTCTGTCTTAGGAAACAGCAAGGCTGTATTCTGTTCTTTCTCTTTCCCAACAGACACCTTCATTTCTACAAGTGACTTCAAAAGTTCGCCCTGGAGGTCTTTCCTCAGTCAGAAGGGACTCGGGGGAAAGTGATTCAGCCCCCATAAATACTGGGCAGTTGGCTGTCTCTGCCATGCTATTCCACACATGTGTACACACATGGCACGGCAGGACTGGTGTTTGGATGGACTTGGCTTCTTTCAGTTCCTAGGGTCCAAGCTCCTGTGAAGCAGCTTGGCCTAAACACAGAGAAGTTGGGGGCTTTTAAATCCCTAGTTCATGTAAGCCCCCTTACTTACAATTAAATCCCCAGTTGACCATTGGTAAGTTTATCCCTCTCCACCAACTAAGAACAAGGGTGCGTGCTGCTCCAGAAGATGCTGGCCGCATCTCCACACATGAGGGACTCCAACTGAGGCAGCAGCCACCTTGCTGCAGAGACAGTAGTGGAGAGAACAGTGCAGCAAAGAAGAGAAGTCCATAAGCAAACCATACATAAAGCCACCCTGCTTCAGGATCCACCACCCCCCCCGCCGCCCGCTGTTTATGCTCTGCAAACACTATTGTATCTGTTAACAGAATTTACAGTTCTTTTCTTAATGACTTCGTCTTTGAGGAAGCATAAATGCCACAAAGACTTGGAGAAAAAATTAAGTTGAATCATATTCAATTGCCTACATTTGCTTATTTTTGCCATAGAAAACAATTGCATGTTATTCAACCAATTGGTAAGAAAAAACTTGTTTTTCAAAACTACATGACCAAGGAGCTTTGCCCTACTTACAAAACATCTTCTCAACCTTCTCTCCAGCCCTGATCCAAAGCAACGCCACCTCTTGCCTGGAAGGCTGCTATAAACCCCAAGGAGCCCCCACTGTCTCTCTCGCCCCTTCCAATCCCATCCACTCTCTACTGCACCAGAGCCACCCTTCATAAACAAAATCTGACCCTCTCCTTCTTGAAATCCTCGATTTTGTGTTTCAAAGTCCACAAGTAGCTCCAGAGGCCGTCTGCATTCAGAGCTCCAGGCTCATCCGGAGACTTTCTGAGCTCTCCTCTCACTTGCTCTGTCTCTCCTTCCCCGCTGGGCTCAAGCTGCTCTGTCTCGAACATTCTGTCATCTGTTCATCAGGCTTGTCTGTCATCAACTTGGCCCGGCTCTGCCTGTCTAAGAATAGGAACTGCGTGCAACCTGGCTCCCTCTCCTACGGACAGCAGGGGGATCGATCTGTCAGATCGGGAAAGCAGAAAGGAAAATCCTTTATTCATCCAAGGCCATGGTGATTATTTGACCACCATTAGAGAGCTGGGTCAGATCTGACAGCATTCCAAACCTTGGCCCACTGCACAGGACACATCACGGGATAGGGGGTGGGGAATTGTTAATTTTACTTTCTCATTCACCTGTCTATTTTAGCTTGTGGGCATGTATTAGACACCTACCATAAAGATTTGTTGTAATAAAAACTGGGGAGTAAAATTCAGCAGATTTTTTTCTAGCCTTCAGAAAGGTCTTAGTCAGTGTTCTACGCTGTGAAGAAACAGTGACTTTGACAACTCTTAGAGAAGAAAGCATTTCAATGGAACTTACAGTTTCAGAGGTTTCCGTTCATTATCCTCATGGTGGGGAGCGTGGTGGCAACTGAGAGTTCTATATCCAAATCTGAAGGGAGGCTCTGGGCCTGACTTGGGCTTCTGAAAACTCAAAGTCCACTCCCAGTGACATACTGCCTCTAACAAGGCCACATTTACCGATACTTTCAAACAGGGATACTTCCTAAGCGTTCAAATATAAGAGACTATGGGGGGCCTTCTTAATCAAATCACCACACTGGGAAAGGCAAACATGGAGATGGATACTTACAGCTTACGACAATATGTTGAATTCATTATAACAAAACCTGAAATGCCTCTGAGAGCCCACCAGACAGTGGCTTAGGAAACAAAGAAGTATGTTCCGTTCTTATGCACTAAATTCCAAGAAGAGAGGTGGGCCCTTTCGCTCCACACATTCAGGGACTTGGCTGGGCTCCTTTCCTTCTGCTATCCTACTAGAACCTGGTGGTACTGTCTTCATCTTTGCATGTGAAGTTGAGCAGCATGCCTGTGCTTCTACTAGCAGAAAGGGGAAAGAGTGTGGAAGAGCCAGGAGTGAAAGCACAGTGGCAGGGTGTTGCTATTCATTTAGTCCCCTAAACATAGCCAAGTGTGGTAGAATCAGGTCTGGCAATGAGCTCCTAGCTGCAGGTCCTAAATGAAGGAGAAAAGACGTTAGGGACAGCCAAACTAGCTGTCTAGCTGAGGGAGGATGTAATAACTGAGATGACAGGGAATTTCCTCCTTGCGACAGAAACAAGGAAGTCATCATGAAAGAAACGGCTACTGAGCTATGAATCTTGAAGGGTAAATAGGATGCAGGCATTCTAATAAGATGGCAAATTGTTCTCAAGGTGCAAAGCACAATGAGCTCGAGAGGCCATAGTCAAATGGATGGATGAAACTGAAGTCGTATTCCGTAGCTTTCTGGTCTTTCTGAGATGGTATGAAGTTCAGCCCAGTGTGGGCCAATAGATAATCAAAATGCATCCACACAAACCTCACACTCCTGCCTCCGCCCTCTCACGGACACCTCGGACAGGAGAGGGTGGTACAATTGCTTCTCCTCTCTTTCCTTGCTCATTTTCTCCTTTAGTTGGTTGCCACTTTGTTGCTTGCACAGACCACCAAGAGAGAAGTGACATAAAAGCCAGGGACAAAGTTACTTGGACTTGTGATGCACTGGCTTTGTGTTTTCCTAATATGGAAGAGGTATAACTGTTGGCTCTTCCTTGTATTACATTGAGTGTGTGTGCACACACATGCATGTGTCTGTGTCTGTGTGTGTCTGTCTCTCTGTGTCTCTGCGTGCATTTCTGTGTGTGTCTGTGTCTCTGTGTGTGTGTGTCTTTGTGTGTGTTTGTGTTTCTGTGTGTGTCTGTGTCTTTGTGTGTGTCTTTGTGTGTGTCTGTGTTTCTGTGTGTGTCTGTCTGTGTCTGTGTGTGTGTGTCTGTGAGAGTCTCTGTGTGCCTGTGCTCTAGGTCTCTATGAAAATAGCACACAGCGACACTCTCGGGTGTCCATTTCACAAGAGATACATGGAGGCTTGACGACAACTCATAGACAGTTTTCTCCTTCTGGATGTGAGTCTCAGGGAGTGAGCTAATGTTGTCAGGCTTGGCAAAAAGCACCTTTACCTACATTGACATCTAACCAGCCCTGGCTCACCCTTTTCTGAGGAACTTTGATGGGTTCCTCAGAGATTTCCTGATAAAAGAACTTTTCTGAAGTTTCAGTGGGACAAGACTGTGGCCTGCAATGAGCCATAAGGTGGTCCGACTCTCTTTTGAGTCCTATTTTTCTCCTTAGCTTCTGGGTGTAGCAGAAGAAAATACAGAAAGGGCATTGTAGTTATGAAAAGCCAAGGATAGCTCTTCTTAAAGAAAAGATATAGGGCCATGGAAAAAGGAGCCTGTTCTAGGAGGACCCCAGGGAGAAAAATGGGTCCTGCGAATTCCTGGGAGTTCACACCAAGTCCTCTGGATGAAGACCAAGATGACCATCGCAGGAGTCGGGAAAGGTGGAAGTCAGCACAGTTATGACTCTCCAGTCTCTCCTCTCTTCTAACTGCTCTTCTCCAGGCTGGTGGCCGGGGAAGGGGGGTCTGTTGCCTGGAGCTCTTCTTGGCAAGTCAGGCACAGGGGACCTAGCTCTCCTAAGGATGTGGGGGTATTCTTGACCTTCTGATCCACAAGGGACACCCCAAGGGGTGGGGAAATAGGAAGGCTTTCTTTTAGCATGTTATTAGTATACTGAATGCAATTATTTTTTGAAGGATCCCGGATGAGGCCGGGTGGTAGAGTACTTTCCTAGTATGTGTGACGCCTAGGTTCACTCTCCAATAGAGAAAATAAAAGCAGAAATTTTGTTTCGCACTATTACTTGACCATGCATTGGCTCAACAAAATAGTGGGTCATTAAACAAGATGTGGTGGTGTGTGTCTGTAATCCTAGCCCTTAGGGCCAGAAGCAGGAGGATTGCAAATTCACAGGCCACATAGCTTAGAACCTTATGCCTCAAGAAAGCCACACCAAATCAATGATAAAACCCTGACAGTAGTAGCAGCATACAGGTATCGTCCCAGTACTCAGTAAACTAAAGCAGTTGGATCAGGAGTTCGAGGTCAGCGTGGGCTGTGCACCAAGGTCCTGTCTCAAAGCCAGTGTGGTTTACTGTTTTCTGCTACCGTCACTTAGGAAGCCACCCTTTTCTTTGTGGTTCTGTTTTTCTTTGTGGTCCCCTGCCCTGTCCCGTCTCAGGGACGAGCCATGATCCTAACACCTGCTCTTCATAAGGCACTGTCCTGGGTGCTGAGATCAAATCTTACCCCTTAAAGAGCTTGCGTTTTAGGGGAAAGGGATAAAAACTGAAGTGATTGCGTGCTGTTGGTGTGTGATAAATACTGCTCCAGATGGGAAAATTCCTAATGTCAGATTCAGTGGTCATGGGAGCCAGCATTCTAGAGAAAGGAATGGTGTGTGAACACAATTAGAATACAATGCTGCCTCGGGAGCCAGATAAGCAGATAAGCATGTATGTGTGTGTGTGTGTGTGTGTNAGAATACTGAGTGACTCACCCTGCTTCAGGGCATCAGGGAAGATTTCACTGGCTTTTTGTTTAGAGAGCACACTATTGTATTATAGAAAAGTAGACGATAACTATCTTTAAATGCAGTCTTCTGCCAGCTTTCCTCCCCAAAGCCTCAGGCCGTTCCCACCCAGAGGATCGCTCAGGTTCAGAACTGGAGCCAAAAGCCTGACTCCACAAGGTACCTTCTCCCACAAAGGCAGCAGTGTGGGACAAAAGACCTAGGGAGACTAAGACAAAAGACTAAGGAAGGACTTCATGATCAATCCATGAGACCCAGAGAGAAAGCAGCCAGTTACTCTCTGTGAAGTTGGAGCCTGACTGGGCCTGGAATCATGGTCTTACTCATCAGTGATGCTTTGTAGACAGGAGCTCCCAGAAAGCTCTGGGTTATGATCTCATCCTATTTTGCATGAGTCCTGGGTCCAGACCCATGACCTTCACAGTACCTCAATAGGTAAGGTTAATTTGTCAAAAGAGCTGGAGATATAGGTGGCAGTGTTTGTCTTAAAAGTGCAAGGACCTGGGTTCAAATCGAAGCACCCGTGCGGGGCGGGGGCAAGCTCAGTCACAATGCTGAAGTGCTCCACTGGACTTTGTGCTGGGACATGTTGCTGATGACCGGAGTGATTTCTAAGCCACACCAGAATTCTAATTCAGGTCCCTTTAGTGTCACTTTGAGTAAATTACTCCTCCTCTCTGGGTCCCTTCTTTGCATATATCAGGAATATTTGCTGGTGAGATAACTGTGTCATGGGGATGAATCAGAGTCCTAGCACAGGGACAGGCATATCACACTTGCTTACTATCACATTTACAAGATGAACGCCGTGATAGAGAGTAGACTGAGCACAGTAAAGGAGGGAAAGGCTATTTGGTCTTTACCATGCAGCAACAGTCTAAACACTTTCTTTAGGAGGTAGTGAGTCCTCCTTCACTAGAGGGATCCAAGTAGGAAGGCTGGAACACAGCTTCTCCATCAGAAGCTCCTGCACTCAGTGAGAGGTGGCGCTATGGTGTGCCTCATGTGCCTTGGACAGGCCAAGCCTACCACGATTGGTTCTGCAGGACAAATTAGCAATTGAGAGCCTGGGCTTTGGAGGTAGTCAGACTGCATTCAAATTCCAAATCCCAAATTTCTAATGCTAAGAAAGTCATTGATCTCTTTATGCCTCAGTTTCCCTATTTGTAAACTAGTGATATGAGTGGAATGGATCATGCAGAATGGGGATTTCCAAAGATGATAGTGTCTCCCATTATCAGCACAGCCACCTGCCCCAGGATCCAGTGAATTGTGACTTGCTTGACATCTCAGCTAATCTGCCTCACCTGAACAACGCAAACTTCAACAGAACTACATTATTAAAGAGGAAGTTAATGCAATAATTTCTGAGGAAGTAACTAAAACCTGTACTGAAAGTCTTGAACCCTAAATAATGCTGGAAGTGGGAGCCGCCCATTCTTTTCAAGTCTCCTGGGGGATAGAAACGGCACAGCTTCTCAGAGCCCTCTTCTGCACACACATGCTCACCTTGGGAAAATATGCTGCAAGAGTTAGCTTCAGCCTCTGAGCACCCTTCAGCCTGCCCCATCCACTAAAAGGAAAAACAGAAGGCAAAGGCAGAATCATTCAAATCTTGACACATGACCTAAGCATTCTTGGCATCGTCCTTCCGTCCTCCTAACTCCCTGACCCCGAGGAACCTTCACACATTCCTTCCATTGTCTTGTTCTATGCAGCCTCTTCTATAATTGACGAGAGAGAAATGTTCCATTCGACAGCACACTCTGGATCTCCAGCATAGCAGTGTGCTTCTCCAGCAGATCCTGAGCCTACATAAAGAGTTTAACACTCCTGTGTCCTGTGCCCAATTCTCCAGGAGCAGCCTCCCTTTCTTTCATTAGAGACCCTTCTCTCTACAACCCAAGCCTCATAGAGATGGGTCTATCACCCAAACATGATGAGGTGGTTTGAATGAGAATGACCCCCATAGGCTCACAGATTTGAATACTTGGTCACCAGGGAGTGGCACTATTTGAAATGATTAAAAGATGTGACCTTGTTGGAGGAAGTGTGTCACTGGGGGTGAAATTTGAGGTTTCTATTCTGAGCCCTGAGTCTCTCTCTACCTGCTGCCTTCAGATCCAGATGTAGAACTCTCAGCTACTTCTCCAGCACCATGTCTGCCTGTGTGCCACCATGCTTCCCACGATAACTGTAATGGGATAGACCTCTGAAGCTGTAAGCAAGCTCCAGTTAAATGCTTTCCTATACAAGACTTGCTGTGATCGTGGTGTCTCTTCACAGCAAGAGAACACTGATGACCAAGACACATGATTAATGAGTTATATGCACCGCTGCTACAATGCCAAGTCAAGGACTGGTCATTGACAACAAACATCAGCCTTGGGATTCTTGCTAAGGATGTGGTTGTGGAACTCTGGGGATAAAAGGGAGGCTCCTCCCTGGGGGACTCAATGGAGAATAAAGCCAGCTTAGGAACTAGATATAAGACATATTGTTATCATTTGTAAAGATAAGGTAGTGGGGGATTGGTCCCACAAGGGATCACCTGAGGCCTCGGCAGGAGACAGATAGATACATCATGCAGAGAGAGTTTGGGTATAGAGTTTATTTAGTGGGTTATGAAGGGGAAATGGGAGAAGGGGAGGGGGGAAAAGAGAGAGGGAGAAGCTGCCTCTCCAGAATAAGGGCAGACAAAGAGAAAGGGAGGGAAGGAGTGGGGGAGAAAGGGAAGGAGAAAGGATGGAGGAGGAGAGAGAGAGGGAGAAATAGAGGGAGCCATAGAGGAGGTGCAAGATCGGCTTGCCTAGGCAGAAGGGGGGGGAAGGTTTGAAGTAGGTGGAGCTTGTTTCTTAAAAGGACAGGGTACCCAGGTGACAGACCAGGCCAGCAGATTACAACACACACAGCAACACAAAGCTGTCCTGGCATGGCTTATGCTCCTGGATTAAAAAACACTCAAGTGTATTTCCCTTCCATTTTTCATTGCAAGAGTCAATAAATTTCCTTGTTGTAACTGAAAGACCAACACACATAGAATAAATAAAAACTTTTCAGGGATAAAGGGTTTGCTCTCTTTGTCAAACAACTATTAAACTTAGGATTACTGTGGAAGTAATGTTTAAAATGAAAACGCCTTCTGAGAAGGCAGCCTGTTGATTTCACGCTGTCAGAGAAGAAACCTATCTCAGTGATGTAGCATGCAAGCAAGACTCAGGCTGCATAGGACCTGTACATGTGCAATGTATGGCCCAATGGGAAGAGTTCTAGCCTGATGAGAGTCATAGCGACACTAGAAAAAGCAAAGGATTGTCCAGGCCCATAGGCAGCTTCTGGTCAGCCAGAATAATCATTTCACTCTTTATAGAAAAGTGCTGAGAAAACACCAGGCACACAGGACCAATGTAGTAGGTTCTTATTATTGTTCTCACCATGAGTGTCACTATGTATGGTGATGCCAGAGGAGCGGCCGCCCAAAGCAACCCAGTGTTACTACTCAGGACTCATTTGAGTTCCTTGGTATTCAGGACTAATGACTCCACTTGTCTCTGCTTCTCTTGGTATGTGTCTTAGTTGGCTTTGTCAACCTGACACAGCAGAGAACAGCCTCAGAAGGGAGTCTCAGTTGAGAAATTGCTTAGACAAGATCGGCCTATGGGCATGCCTACCAGGGATTGCCTTGGTTGTTAATTGATATAGGAGGGCCGGGTGGGATGAGATGTAGAAGTCCCATCACTGGCATAGAAGAAATGACCATTGTCCTGCCTCTTAAGTTCCTAAATTCCAAATTCCATAAAAAGTGTGTGACTGGCCCATTTTGAGGATGTCAAGGAAGGGGTGGAGCTTAGCAGCCCAGGATGAACACTGTCAGTGTCTAGTTAGATCCCTTGAACCCTTCAATTTAACCTGCCAGCATCTGGAGGATATGTTATTTCAGGCTTGTGAAAGCCTGTTCTGCCCTGGGTGGGTGATAAACAGAGATGATAGGAACTCTGAACCCCTGGGAATGGCTCTCAAGAAAACTGCCTGGGACTGGTGTATCAACACCCCAACTGTATTTCCCCTGGGAGTGGTAACCCTCGGGACCCCGGCTGCACCATTTCCCAGGGCAGACACACTCCAGTGGTAAATGGCTTCGGAAGGCACACTGTAATCTATCGTCTTATGCTCAGGTCTCTAAAATAACTATTTACTCAGGCTCTGCTTCTGGGGAAAACCAAGTCCAAACACCAAGCAGAGAAGGACCAAATGCAGGGCTGGGAAGAGAGCTCAGTTGTAAAGCACTTGCCCTGTGAGCATAAGGACCTGATTCTGGTCCTCTGGTCCATGTAAAGAGCTGGGACCCGAGACACGCAACTGTAATCCCAGAGACGGGAGAACGGGGACCAGAGGATCTCTGGGGTTTGCTAACAAGCCAGCCTAGACAAATTGGCAAGCTCCAAGTCCCAATGATAAACGGTCTCAAACAGCAAGGTGGATGGCTCCTGAGGAGCGATACCCAAGGTTAGCCTCTGATTTCCACACCTACATGTGCACACATGTACATGCACACATATACACATATACACAGAGAGGGCAGGATGAGGAACGTGTGTGTGTGTGTGTGTGTGTGTGCAAATGTAAAACTCTAGAAGAATAAGGAAGACAAATGTAATAAGTCAAAGAGAAGTTGGCCTGAGGTACAATGCCTGAGGCAGCAAGGTCTTGGGAGGGAGCAGGTCAATTAAAAGAACAGTTCTAGAAGCCAGATGGACAGTACAGTGCATGTTGGTTTGGGAGCTGGGCTTTCCCTTTGCCCTAGAGGTGAGGCGTGGGGCAGTCTGAGAAAGGTGCAGGCTGTGGTTCTGCACGCATGGCAGTGTCTTTCCATCTCACTCAAGTCATTTCATGTGGAAGGGAGAGAAATGAGGCCCCAGAGAGGGAAGAGGAGCTTTGAAGGCTGTGGCGCTTCATCTACCTGTCAGAAAAACCTTTAATAAATGAAAAGGAAAGGGGGGGGGTCTGACAGTGACAGAGAGAAAAAGATGAAGTGTGAAAACTTCTGTCCCTGGCTCTGAACCAAAGCATTTTGGCCCTGAGATAAAAGACAGGGAAGATGGACTGAGGCTAGGCCTGCCCTCAGAGGTGCAGTGCTCCAGGCCGGGCCCCCGAACAACTGGAACACTCACTTTCCTGCTCAGAGGAGCAGCGGTGACCTATTTCCAGAGAAGGTCTCTTCCCTGGCTGGGGCTGGTGATGTTCAAAACTCCCCCAAGGAGGGTGTCCCCAGGGAAACAGTCCAAGCCAGAGTGCACAACATGGCTGGGGGTGGGGGGACCCCATGGCTGGGGTGGGGAGACACGCAGCAGTTAGGTGCTATATAGCACTGGCTTTAACTTCTTCCCAAAAATGCAGCACTGTATAGGATTTCCAAAGGCCCAGAACAGTTACCCATCATGGAAAAGCAAGTTGACACATCCTATCTTTGGGATTCTCAAAGAACATTCTGGAGAAGTCCTTTCTTGATTTTTACCACCTCACCTCAGACAATAAACCAGAATTCCAAACCAGGTGGTGATACGGTCTAAAAAAAGCACCCCAGGGGCTCAATGTGACTGGGGTGGGGAGGAGCATGGCCTGCAGGAGGTGGCAAGATCCATGCCACCTTCTCATCAGTGCAGGCGTGANGTGATCTGATCTGCTTTGCCTGGAAAGCTCTGTGCCTAGCTTTGTTGAAAAGGGACATTTGCTAACCAAAGAAAAATATAAGAAACCAAGAAATAGTTATGAATTCACTGGACTCAATTACTAGCAGTTACCAGTCATTTAGTACTGCGGCATCCCAAAGGCTTTCTGTTCACTAATCTTTAATCTGCTTAACTCCCCGAGAGTGACAACCCCCCACCCTACTCTTGTTGAGAAAAAGAAGCTAAGTCACAAGGGAGTGACTGGTCCCTGGGTGAGCAGCAGGCAAGGCAATGGGGCCATAAGGGATTATCTAATCAAAGTTTCTTACTTGAAACCTGTGGCTAAAGGTTCCCGTGAACCAAAGGCCTACTCTTAGGACTCTCTGAATGTTTCTTTTTCTTTTAGATATTTCACTAGGGTATAGTAATTATGCAAAGTCAAAGGCTGGGTGTCATTTCATTTTGGTTTG
Organism: Bramus lutescens; assembly: GCA_001685075.1. Taxonomy (NCBI): domain Eukaryota; kingdom Metazoa; phylum Chordata; class Mammalia; order Rodentia; family Cricetidae; genus Bramus; species Bramus lutescens. Next base: position 73,219 of record LOEQ01014414.1, on the reverse strand, counting down.
GTTTGGGCTGTTGCCATGCTGAGGATCAAACCCAGACCTACCAGTGTGCCAGGCAAGCACTGTGCCACTGGGCTGTAACCCTAACCCTTTTCACTTTTGATTTTGACAGTGGATCTCACAAGTTGCCAAGACTGGCCCTGAATTTGTGGTTCTCTTGTCTCAGTCTTTCGGGAAGCCAGGATTTCAGGTGTGCACCATGAGCCCTAACTAACAAAAGAACGTGTTTGGTTGTGGCATTTTTATGCATGGGCATGATATTCTTTCAGCAACCTCACATCACCCTCTCCCACTGGTTCCCTACTTCGCAAATAACCTCCCTTTACATTCACACTCTTGTTTCTTAAACCAGAATCTACATTGAAGAGGAAGAAGGCAGTTGTGTGTGGTGGTGCACACCTCTGATCCCAGCACTCCAGGGGCAGAGGCAGAAGCAGGTAGATCACTGAGCTGGAGTCTAGTGTGGTCTACAGAGTGAGTTTCAGGACCTCCAGGGCTACACAGAGAAAAACCTGTCTCCAACACCAAAAGCAAACAAAAATAAAAAAAAAGAAGAATGCAAAGTCTATCTTTCTGAGTCTGGCTTCCTTCACTTAACAAAACGATCCCAGCTCCACCGTTTTCCATAGATGGCAAAATTTCATTCTTCTTTATGGCTGAGTAAAACTCCATTGTGTGCATATATCAGTGCCTGCTCTTTTCTGCCAAAAAGGACTTGGCAGATATGATTCAATTAAGGGTCTTGAGATGGGTTATCTCAGGCTGCCCAGGTGGGCCCTAAATGTGAGTGAGACATAGGGAAGTTTCACAACACAAGAGAGAATGCAAGGCAATATGAAGCCGAGATTAAAGTGATGTTGGAAACCTCAAAGGCCAAAGCCAATGAGGATATAAGAGCTACATGAACAGCCGATATTTTTGTCCCTGCCCTGACATCGATCAGACCCCAGGAGATAATGGGACACTTCTCAGAGGATTTTGAAACTCAAGAAAGTCACCTGTCCTCCTGATCAGAAAAGTCATAGGGACCACAAAGGTTGAGTTCTGTGATAAATCTTTCAGTCTCTTTCTCTCTATTAAAAATCTTTTGTTGTTGTTGTTGGTTTTTTGTTTGTTTGGTTAGTTGGTTTTTGGTTTTNGTCCTGGAACTCACTTTGTAGACCAGGCTAGCCTCAAACTCACAGAGATCTGTTTTCCTCTGCCTCTAGAGTGCTGGGATTAAAGGTGTGTGCCACCATGCCCAACTAAAAAAATTTCAAAACTCATCCTCCATTGCTCATGAAATACATTCTTTGAGTTTATAAGATGGCCCTCAACATCACTGGCTCAATGCAGGCTTAGGTGACAGCGACTTCTGGCACCTTCCATCCTAGGTTAAGCCTACCTGAGATGAGAACATCTCCATATTCTTAAAGACCCCCATTCTCTCTCCTCTCTTTATGAGGCCACAAAACCCTGGATTGTTAAGAACCACCAGAAGAGAAAGATCAGAATGATTCCCTAACACAGTCTCCAGAGGCCTCGTGAGTTTTCAGACACACTGATTCTGACCTAGTGAGACTGACTGCAGCTGCCTAGCCTCCAGGATGCACGTCGCTTTGAGGTGAGGGAAGTGAAGGCAACCACCAAATGGCACTGCTTCACAGAGAGTGACAGGGCTGGGTACAGGCCAGAATCTGGCATGAAGAGAATCTCTAGGCTGGGAGGCTGTGGAGCTTTGCTGCTCAGGAGGAGAGCAGGGACCCCCCTCCCCCACCACACAGTCAGAAGCATCTCTTTGTGCTCAGAGGTTTGTGGGACTTTGAAAGCCAAGTATTCCCCTTCATTCATTTTTCTTGTTTTAAGGTTGTTGTGTGACAGGTTGCTAGGGAGATGGCATCGTGGGGAAGGACACTTGCTATGCAAGCATGACAACCTGAATTCCAAGAATCTGTGTCCAAAAAAGGCAGGCTTGACCGTGCCGACGAGTAATTAGAGATGGAAAATCACTGCTTACCGCCCTGGTTGAGGACCACATTCAACAAGAGACCTGTCACCACAAGAGAATGAGGAGGAGGAAGAGAAAGAAGAGGAGAGCTGATGTCACACTTTGTCTTCCGCTTGTGTGCACGCACGCATATGTCACACACACTTAAAATCGTTCTAAGAGTGTCTTTTTGAACTATGAAGTCACTCAGCCCTCTCTCTATATGTAGACTTCATTTGAAAACATCCCACCTGCTAGACAGTTATTAAAAACTAATTTCTTGCCCAATGGTGGTGCACACACCTTTAATCCCAGCACTTGGGAGGCAGAGGCAGACAGGTCTCCAGTGAGCTTGAGGCCAGCCTGGTCTACAGAGAGTTTCCAGGATAGCCAAGAACTACATACACAGAGATACTCTGTTTCAAAAAAACTAAAAACAAATAAACAAAAACCAGTTTCATTTCCTACTGCTGCTATAAGAACACTAAGGGCAGTTTCTTTCAAAGGTTACTGACTGAACACTTAATAGTCACAAGTTACATGAGTATCTGTCTGGTGGAGTAAATAAGTAGCTGCAGCTCTCAGCAAGACTGAAATCCAAGAGAAGCGCCTGGGAAGAGAAAAAAAAGGCTACCCAAAGCTGAGCTCTGAAGACACAAAGCAAGACCCAAGTTATCCTGAGGAAGACTTGGAGAATGGGTACTGAGCTGTTGCTCAGCTTTGTTGGAGTGGGGACCATGGCAAGGGCTTGAACAAGGGCTTCATGTGCAGACAGGTTCTCTCCCACTAAACCATATGCCCCCAGGGTGGGGGTTGTCCAACTTTTTAACATTTGTTCATTTCAAGTGTGTCAGGAGGAGTCAGGGGGTTTGAAGCAGGAGAACAAGGATGTGATTTTAGGTTTGGAAGACAGCGAACAAACGAAACCACTTCAGTGGTGTTTATAACAACTGCACCCAGCATCCCTGGTCTACAGACCTTGTTAGTCCACTTTAGTGACATAAAGAGTTTGGTGACTTGAAATGATGTCCCAAAGTGAGCATCAGGCATGAGACTCACAGGCACAACTGCTGTCCTAGTCACAGGACTCTAATTCTTCACAAACACCACTGTAGCCACTTCACTATCCTTGGGCCGCTCCTTTCCAGTGCCCCCTGCAGCACACACCTGCACAATCTTGTCCCTTAGAGCTCAGCTCTCAAAAGACGCCTCTAGGCTAACATCTCCCAACTCTCCCCTCTCAGGGGCACCCTCTTTCTTCCTCCATACAAAGGGCAATAGAGCCATGAGTTCCTTGGGGCTACTAACCCGCCCCTCCGAGCCCCAAACAAGTTTTTTTTCTTTAAATAATAAATAGACAAATAAGTAGAACCTCACAGAATTGACTCAACCTTCCCTTCCTTTCCAAATGCCTCTCCAGGGATCTTTGAAATTCAGGTCTCAGTAGGTCATAAATCTGCTTGGTGGCTACAATTTCACAAGCAGGAGATTTCATGGCTCCGTGCAAGCCAGAGATGTAAGTAGATTCGTTGCACCCTGTGTCAGGTCTCCTGAGGGCATCTCAGCTGGCAGGAAAGACAGAACCCTTTCTCTGCCAGGACCCCAGGGTCAGATTGCTGGCTAGCTGAACTTGAACACAAGCTCTGACTCCCTAGCCTTGGTTTCCCCAGCAGGACCTCAGCAGTGTCTCGGGGCCTCCCACATTGCCCTGCAGAGAAAATGCTCTATAAATATTTATAAAACTAATGACTTTATTGCCCCTGAAAAGGACAATCACAGATAGCCTTCCAGCTGATGGGGGAGATAGCCCACTGGAGATTCCTAATTCGGGGATCCCTCTCCTTCCCTCTTGTCTCCCCACTCTCCCTTCCTCCTCTTTTCCATACTTCCTTCTGTAGTGATTGGGGAGTGGGCCTGCTTTTTGTCTGGCCAGCTCCCGCACAGCTAGCTTATACCTGGAAATAACAACATATAAATTGTATTCATTTAAGCACTGCCTGGCCCATTAGTTTTAGTCTCTTCTTTGCTAACTCTCACATCTTAATTAACCCATTTCTAAT
>LOEQ01014413.1:5731-18083 GCA_001685075.1 Bramus lutescens | reverse complement strand
CTCTCTCTCTTTCCCTAGATTCAGTCCCTTTGAGAAATGCCAACCTCCATGTATTGAAGCTACCTTGTAGACAGCGTGAAACAAAGGCTGCCAGGTGCCACTGTGTAATCTTGGGATTGAATCCTCAGTAAAGTGAGGCTTAAGAGGACGACAGTCACAGCTAAGACTTTGAACAGAGCCTTTGCTAGTCTTTATGTCATAACCATGTAGCTAAGCCACATATGTATTCCTGACCTATTGAAACCCATAGAAAAGAAGTGTGTATTGTTTTCATATTGATACAATTGGGAACAGTTTGACACACAGTTGCCTATAACTAATATGCCTTGACAATGGTATTTTTTATTGAAAAATCTGTATGCTAGACCTTGGTAAAATAAGCAAATACTTCATATAAGCTGTGTTCCTTCAAATTGCAATATTTCCCCTAAATTAAAACATTTGTCCCATAAAGTTAGAGGGTTCTCACAGGTCCCAAGTGGTAAAATGGAGTAAATAAATATCCTATATCCAGGAAAACAGAAGCTTGGGTGATTTTTGAGGGTCCTTACCAACAGTATAGAGGGAGTAGTCAGTTTCTAGGTGTGACCTGTGAAGCCTCCTGCAAGCTGCCTAGAGAGCCCCTAGAACTGCAGTTTTGGGGAGTCATTGCCCATGTTGGGCTGGGCTTTTCGGTGGTGGATCTTCTTCCTAATTACCCCTGATCCCTGCAAGGAGTCCCATATCAACACTCCTATTAGTAACACCAATTAAAAATAAATAAATAAATAAATAAATAAATAAATAAATCTCATTAGTTCACCAAAATTCTACTTTGGTGCTAAAGTAACTTTGGTCTGTTATGGCCTTGTTTGTGGGGTGAGTAGTTGTATGTGTGTGTCTCCCCAGGTAAACTCTGTCACGTGACAATAATAATAAAACCCAGGAAAAGGTAGGCCTTGGGAAATTGACAAAATTGGGAGGAAAACAGATATAGATTTATGCCAATTTAGAAACATACTCTCTGCCATTTACTTGCAATTCATCAGCGAGGGAGCTGTCACCACCCCACCTGGTAGTCATGTGTTCAAGAGAAGCTAAGAATGCCTAGCTCCCCAGGGTGTGATGGCCGCAGGTCCCATGAAAGGACCCATTACCTCAAAGGGTTACCCAGAAGGTCATCCGAGGCTCTTGTTAAATCTCTCTCAGTTTTATTTCCACTTTTAAACTTGCATGAATACTTCTGATGATAATTACCAAATGTTGATATGTGTGGAGAATCAGCATTCTACAAATAGCCGACTTGGACAGCTTTCACACACGTGTGGTGCTTTGAAATTCAGCACATTCCGTTAGAATCGCATGTTTGCTTAGAGAAATATTAGCAAAAAAAAATCCTCGCTTTGAATACACACACAAATACACACACGCTCGTGCAGATGCAGAAGAGACGAAATCTTGAGTTGAGCATGTGAGAACTAAACCCCGGGTTGTTGGACCACAGGCGCTCCCCCTCGGCCAGGCTCTGGCCAGAGCGCTCTGCTCACCCCTCACTCCATGGTGCCTTCGTATGGTGCTGTATTCATGGGATAAAGATACTTCCCTCAACCTCAAGGCCATTGCTGCCTCCATATATTTTTAGATAGCCCATGTGATATTTAAAGCAAATATTAATTCACTTTAATTTAAGTCACCAGGCCATTAAGAAAACCAACTCAGTCCCTTCCAGTTTCAGTCCCGCAGCTGTGTTTTTTGCTCGGCTAATGCCCTTTCCTATGAGAGCCTCTGGTGTGTCGGACGCGGATGATATTCACCATCCATGCTGCAAACCGTCATCTTGAAGCTTCATGTCTTTTGACCTTAAAATCTCATGAACTTTCAGCCATACTTTCTTCGCACTTAAAACCCTCTTCAGAATCACAACTTGAGGTGTTCAATTGAACACAGCATGCACCTGTTTTGTTTTTTAAATGTGGGCTCTGGGGATTTAACCTCGATCCTTGGGCTTGGCTAGACAGGCGTTTTACAGACTTAGCCATCTCTCCAGCACAGTGCTTATGTCTTTCCTTTCTGTGACAGCCAAGGAAACCAACGCTTTCTGGAAAATCAACATCAGAATGCTCCCTCTTAGCGGATCAAATTATCATTTGATATCTACAGGCTGTGTGTGTGTGGGGGGGTGAACATTCCAGTCTCCCCACCAGGGGTTGCTAGGCATCAGAGAAGCTCCCAAGGGAAATGATTGAAAGTGGTAAAGGAGACCAGAGAGCAAGGCAATCAAAGAGGAGGCTTTCACTCTGGAAAGGCAAGCAGCCCTTCAGCAGAGGAACTCAGAATGAGCCATTGTGAGCTGAGCTGCCGCGCTTGTGAATGGAACGCTTTCTGTTGAATGAATGACTACTGTCCCATAATTCACAGAGTCTGTCTGACTCAAAAAGGGCCGGGAGATATGAGCACGCTTTAAGTGTGCACTGCGCACGTTTGCCCTCTTGTCACCCACGGTTGTTTTGGTTTTACTCTGTCACTTCAGACGTTAGGAAGCCATAGGCAGGGTATAGGAGAAATCCAGTCATTTGTAATCTGACCAGATAGTTTGTCCATCAGCTCTTTTCTACACCGATTGGCTTTCCGATGGGAGGACTGCGGACTCCAGACCCCTGAAGACTCCCTCAGTTAGAGCTTCCTTTCCACCAGGGAAATCTGTAGGCATTCAGTCTTAGATGGTTACTTTCAGAGGACAAGGAAAATTTGTTCAGTCTTCTTCTTTCTCGTTTTTGAAGCGTGCTCACCAAAATCATGGCAAAATGTGACAAAAACAAACAATGATTTCAACTTTCAAAGACAGACACACTGCCTCAGGCTTCAAGCAATCTGTGCCCATGCCTCTTGCTTTTAGAAAGCCCCATGTTGTGTTGTCCTCGCCACTGCGCAGACACGTCCCTCCTCTTCATGTGTGCTCTGCAAAGCCAGCAGAACTGCCGACCCTAATTCTGGAAGGAGATGCACAGTACACAGTGTTCCCTAACAGTGTGCATGCAGATTGTGTTCAGGGAACAGACTTAACATAAACAAAGATATTCGGAGTTACATTATAGCCTCATTCTTGAGATAGACCTCTGTTTAATCACTGAATCTTCCAGGAATAATAAAAACAAGATACAAATAAATTGCTCTATCATTCTTAAATTAGTATTGAATCTTCGTCCTCCCACCGTAGGAAGCAGAGCTGGGTGGAAAGGAGAGGAGGGGAGGGGAGAGGAGATACTTTGTTTCCTGATCCCGGAGTCTAAGCCTGGGTTCGGCTTGTATTCTTAATTGTGACACTAGAGGGAGTCAAACCTAGGAATCTGCAAATGATTCCAGAGCTGAAGACCCAGAGGGGCCGGTTCACCTTTCTCTTTCAACAGATGCTCCCTAGCTCGACTGCCCCAGAAAAACACCCGTATCTAGTGTGCCCTGCTCACTCTGAGGTTACTATTTCTAAAAATAGTTTCCTGAAAATCTTCAGCGGCTTGGGAAGCACGCAAGTGGGGTGTGGAGCCCAGGAGCACACTGCTCTCCTGCCTCAGTAGCACCCTACAGGCTGGGGGTGGGACAATGCCAAGAGAATCAAAAGGGGTTCTGTCTGGGACAGGGAGCGTGCCCTGGGGTGCAAATAGGCTATTCTTCCTGGTTCTTGAGGAAGCAGAAGGTTGGCTGAGAGTGCCTCAGAAGTGAGCTCCATGTGGCAAGTGACCATGATTCCAAGGCTGCTCTTAGACCCCACTTTCCTACACACACACCTGTGGGGCTGCCTAGGACCCTGTGTCTGCTCTAAATGTGGCAGATGAATGAGGTTTTACTCAGCTCTACTGAGCTTCCAACAGTTCAGTGTTATGAGACGGGCATGGTGGCTGGAGAGAGTTCCAAGGTATTTGGTACAAGTTGTGGGGGTAGGCAAAGTCAAGACTGGGAATTCTATCCATTTTCTTTCTCCGAGTCTCATCTCTAGTCAAATTTCCAATTGCCACTTACTTTTTGAGTCATTTTCGTTTTTGTTTAAATTTGCTGTTTAAAAAAAAAATCCCCTGAAGAACTTCTCTAGTGGAATTTCTGACCCTCTGAGGGGTATTTTGAACATTTGTTTTTGGATAGCCCCAAACTGCAGAAAGCAGGGACCCAGCCTTGTCTCCAGCTTTAGTCTCTCACCAGGTTGCCTGATGTTAGGGAACTAAACTTAGAGTCCCTCAACACCTCGGGGCCTCTAAGCTGCAGGGTAGGCTTCAGCATTTAGGTACTGGGTATAGCAGTTACAGAAGGGAGCCCAGCTGCCTCCCTGACACACAGACCCCATGTCAGGAGCAGAGACACTCCGTCCCAAGCCATCCTCTCCAGAAAGATATTGGAGGACAAGGCTGCTCTGTTTCCCTGATAAATTCATGGGAGATTTTGGTCTCTGTAGATTCCGGGGAAAGCCCATTGTCTGAACTTTGAGGCTTGTTGCTAAAATGTATCATGACCAAGCCTTTATGTTAGGAATATCAGTCTTCATATTACACAGCTTCTGGGGTTTGATGCCAGCTCAGTTTGCTTGTAACTGACTGTAAACGATGCTCTGACTTTTCCCAAGCCTCACAGTTGATTATTAGTTGCTATTATTATTAATTTATATAAATAAGACTATCAGAGGAAATATTCCATTATATCCTTTCTGATTTGAAACTTATATGATTCCTGTTTCTGTCTAAAACAATTTGGATTTTTCTATCTGCCGACCTGAAAGTCAAAAGAGAAGCCATCTGGGGTAAAGTGCATGCAACTCCAGGGTGCCTTATTGTATTATGTGGGAGGAAGAACTTTTCAAAGGAAACAAGCTTCATTTATTCTGCTTGATATGGTTATCTCTAAGGCTGGTGCCCATGCAAGCAAGGTGAGGGTGCTGAGGGAGAGGGGAGGGGGACACATTTCCAAATGTCAAACATTTAGCAAAGGCTTTGAACTCTGACAATTGAGGATTCCAGTACCTTCTGTCTCTACTTTTGTGAAAAGAGGGAGGAGGAAGAAAGAGAAAGGAGACTATGTACCTACAATGAAAGAAACCATTATCATGGCAGTCTGGGGCAAAGATCTGGCCCTTGATACCTAGCTTACTCGCAAGTAATCTGGGGCTCTCCCCTTTCACCATCTTTAAGACAATCCTTGGTTATAACTCTGAGCTGAAGCTGAATTTCAGACCATGATGATTCCCCCACGTGGCTCTTACAGATGGCACATTTACTGAGAGCTCCACCAGCATAGAACAAGAGCATTCTGGAAGCTTTTGTTTTCAAGGGCCGTGTACCTGTTTGAAGGAAATAAGACACAAAAAGGAAGTAAGAAGCAACAATACAATTTAATCTTTCAAAAAATGATGTAGGGTAATCGTTTCTGGAAGCCAAAGCAAAATCTTATGAAGGTCAATCAAACAGAGATAGAAAACATATCTTTAAGCTGTGGACTAGCAAGTCTCATCAGGGTTGAGAATGAGTCTTGAGTATGTAAATACACGCACACATACACATGCGTGTGTGTGCGCACATATCTATGTACAATTTGGAAGAAAACATAAAAAGAATCGCATTTGCTTCTCATCTACCCTCTTCTACTAATCAAGTACAAAAACCCCTACTGTATGGGCCACATCTCCAAGGTACAAGCCAGAAGAAGGTCTAGCACATCCTTACCCATAAGAACTCTGATAACTGTGCAGGAAATCATTGAGAAGATAAATCAATTATAAATGAGGGCTCCTTCTTTGTAAGCCTGGGCTTGTCAACTACGACTTAATGTTGCAGCTTCTCTATTAACCAAAGCACCACAAGCCATGAGGCAGGGTTGACAAGCCCATGTCCAGAGAAGTCTCCATCCTTCCGTCAAAGCCTGACACTGGCCAACTTTGGACATCAAGTGTACAAAATCAGGATGTGACTACATAGGAAAAGAAGAGCTGACACTCACAGGGTCCTCTGGGGTATAACCGGGGCTGGGGTGCACATAGCGCTAGAGGAGAAAGTTTGCTTGAAACTGAGGTTCTGAAGGAATTCTGGAAGGAAGGGCTGAAGTTGAGATCAATGTGGGGCTCTTCATTGTTTCGGTCTGTGACACCACAGTTCAAGGAAACTGGCCCTCCCGGACTATAAGAGGGAAAGAGGAGGCTCCTAAGCATTTCCCATGGAATTCACCTCTGAAGGAGTGCCAGGATCTCACAAAGTCCGCGCTTCCACTCTTGTGCATTGCATGGGTAAGGGGTGAAGCATGGGGTTGATGGAACACATAGGAGAGGCCGCCTGCAGCTATTCTTCTACTGCACGCGCTCATCGGCCAACTGGACAACGCTCGGTGTTCCATCCTGTCCATTCACAAAGGCACCTCCTTCCTGTAGACAGGAACAGAAATCACTGGTGACAGCAGGAAGTGGGGTTTTCCAGTGTAGTGTGCCGTAATGATATACTTCACAGTCCCTCAGATACCTCCCAAAAAGGCAAGGGCAGAAACTACAGAAAAACCCTGCTCTGACCTGGCCAGGCTGCTGGTGCCGAAAAACAATGAGAAAAACTTGGGTCTTCAGTTTCTCTCCTTTTCTCGGCCCCACCTTATAACCTCCCCAACTCCAGACAGGAAAATCTCCATAAATACTTCCCAAGCAAAGGACAATGGGGCGGCAAATGGAGAACACATTTGCTCTGTAAAGAGGGGATGCAACCGGATGAAGGTAGAGTAGAGATAACTCTAGAGACCTCAACTCTATTCAGAGAGGCAGAATGACCTGGGGACCATGGCAGCTCAGAAAGTCCAGAGTGAGTTCTACAACACAGAGGACAATAGAGAGCCAGTGTTGGGCACCTAGCTTCCTGGGGGAGAGCGGCATGCCAGTCAACTGAAACTTATCTTGCTCCTTTGTCTCTCCTACCCCATGTCCACCCTGCCTGCCCCTGGCTGTCCTCTTCCTCAGGAGCCAGCTGCAGTGAGTAGGGGAACCATGCCCTGTCACGGCTGTCTCTAGTGTGTTATTGTTAGTGTTACGTTACAAATCCTGTTTCCATGCCAGGGTCCCTCGGGGGTCATAACCAGGAGAGGCCATGACCCTGTCAATAAACCGAACCCCAGTCCTTAATGTAACCAGTTTGCTTTCACTGGGTCTTTTCCACGGCTTTAGAGGTCAGATTGCTCTCCTAGGTAGAATCACTTCAGAAAGGACTCTTGGAAGTACACGAAAGCCATTTGGATGCTGATCTCCATGGCAAGAGGGAGTCAAGATGGGGGATGCCTTGTCTCCCCAACACTACCCACTTGGCAGACCAGAGAGCCTTAGAGGATTGACTCCAGCCAGGTTTCTCTGCCTTCCTCCTGGCTAAAGTTCTGGTTTTCTTGGAAGACTGCCCTCTAAGCGGCCTGAGCTGATGTGTCAGACAGAGTACATGAGAGTGAGTGTGCACACAGGTAGCAGAGTGCGGTAGGTGCTGCCATAACCCCCTGCTCAGGGAGATGTGGTTCCCTGCAACCCACTCACAGTCTTTTCCTACAGTTTTTCTTCCCCAAGCAGAGGTAGGTTTTAGATGCTAGGCAGAACCAGGAGAAGGAACAAAACAGGACAAGCTGATCTATCTCATGCCAGGAGAATGGGTCCTACCTGCACATGGGTGCCAGGCAAGAGAAACTATGGGGCAATCTGATTGGGCTCAGGCATGGAGAGCCGTTTCTTTTTTCTGTCTTGCATCTGATAGCCATGCATCTCAGAAGTTCTGGTACCCATCCCTGGACTTCTGGAGTTGCCACTTTGCATCAATCTCTTGCCTAGACCTAAAGATAAAAGCATTCTCAAGCGTACATCATTGGGAACACAGTACTGGTAGATAGACAGGGTGGGGGTAGAGAGGGTGAGAAATAGCCATAGGTTCTGTAGCACAGTTTCAAACCTAATCCAGTGTTCATATGGCTTGGCCTGTCTCTAAGACTTCGGTGTATGGGAGAGATGAGGGCGTGGGAGGCGGTGATGTGATTTGGACACTGTTCTTTCCATTGGGTTAATCAGAGTGATCCGCGCTGAAGGGAGACTTTCAGATGGAGAGTCTAAGCTCTCCACTTTACGTGAGGAGATTAGGGGATGGAGAGGTGGCCTTTGTTTGAGTTCCTTGTTGCTCTTTCTGAGGATCCCAGTTCAGTTCCCAGCACCCACACCAGGTAACTCACAGCTGTCCATAACTCTAACCCTTATGAGTTTCGTATGCATACCCACACCCACAGAGAGAGGAGAGAGGGAGGGAGAGAGGGAAGGAGAGAGGGAAGGAGGGAGGGAGGGAAGGAGGGAGGGAGAAAGGGAAATACAGACAGACAGACATGCACACATATAAATAAATGGATGAATACATATTTTTAAAAATAAATAAATAAATCAGGAAACAAGCCTGGGTGAGAAAAACATTTGTCTACATCCACAAATTCAGCTCCTGTCCCTGTAAATTGTGTCTTAGGGTAGAGAAAGAGGCCACCAAAACACCAACAGAAAGGACAACAGAGCTGAAAGAGGAAAGAGGGAGCTGGGAGATTGGCTCAGTCCCTTAAAGAGTACTGGTTGCTCTTGCAGAGAAGCCAGGTTCAATTCCTAGTACCCATCCATACCCATGGCTCACAACCATCCATAACTCCAGTTCCACGGGATCCAACACCCTCTTCTGACCTCTGCAGGCACCAGGTACATACATATGCTTGCATGGTACATACACATACATGTAGGCAAAACACATAAAATCAAATCAATAAAACTAGAACAAAAAAATTTAATAGGAGAGAAGATGCCCAAAGGTGACCTTCTGAAATCCCTAGAGTCATAGAGCAAGGAGCATCTTTGGGTAAAGTCAGGTCAGTGACCTTAGACATGCGGTCCCCAGAAGGAAGCACTGGAAAGTGCGGGTTTGTTTCCTGGCATATTCCCAGCCTATAGAACACTACCTGCTTAGAATGAAGGCCCAATGGTTCTTTATTGAGTGAGCATAGAGGCCTTGCAGGTCCACCTGGCCAAGGTCTAAGATTAGAATAGGCTAATATGGGGGTGGAGACGAGAAGGAGCATTTTAAAACAGCCTCCAGCCCCAGCCGCTGATCTTCCTGCTCATAACGTTTGGAAATCACTGTATAAATAATAGTTTATAGGTGTCTTTGAAAGAAGAGATTCTTGCCCAAAGTCTCTCAGTTCTTTGATAATAAAGCTGGTATCAAATTCCGGTCACCTCTGTCCTTTTCTACATGGCATTCTCAAGTAACCTTCCCCAGCACTTCATTTGCATAGGAGGAACTAACTCAAGTAGTCTACAATAGCAGTACTGACAGTATAAATCATGTACCAGGCTTATACCCTTTGCCTTTGAGCTATATATTTTTTTGTGCCAGCCACAGTTACTAGGCCCTGCTTCACAACTCTCTGAAGCCAGAAGGGTGCAGCTTGTACAATCAGCCACAGGCTTCTGAGTACAACCTTGCTACAACCTGGGTACCCCACACAGGGAGTCCTAGCAGGGAGAAGACAAAGGTCCCCAGAGGACAAGAGATCTTGGCTCCAGCCTCAGAGGAGTCAGGAGTGACTGAGAAGAGGCTCGTACACAGCTGCTCTCTGTGGCCTGACTTTCTGCAGGGAGGGAGGTGGGGTGCCTTTCATGTCCCTGGGTGTACAGAAGGCTTGCGTGTGTTTGTTTAGAACAAAGCCTATACTTAACTGCTACAAGTGAAACAGATTTTATAAATAGATGTGAGCATGAATGGTTTTTATGATTAGCTTGTTTTCAATCACCATGCTTGACCGGTGTCTCTGTTCAGCTAAGTAAATATTTCTATGGTGATAGTGTACACAATACAATGGCCATTATTTAATGTTAATACAAGTACCATATGGGAGGGCTTATCATGCTACAGCCCCAAAGCGTAATAAAAGCAGATAGGACTTGATAGGCAAGGGTGGGCCTTGTTGTGCAGTTAGCTTGATAAGACATCTGCTCTTGCCAATGTTGACAGTGCAAGGATTGATGCAGGGATGAGTCTCCTGGGGACCTTTGTGACCAGATCAGATGGCTGTGAGTTTCATTTTATTCACTTGGTGACCTTGGATAAGTCTCTAGACTGATTGTATAAACATCTATGCCTTCTTTTCCAGTCCGTGGGCCTCTGCATGCCTCTCAGGAGACTAATGAAGATTAATCAACACCTGGCAGCAGCCCCAAGGGCTATATTTAGAACAAAGCAGCAAGGAAGGGTGGTGCTGAAATAAGGCCTCGTATAGTTAAGGACTCAAGTGTGTAAAAGGAAGAGAATCCACTATAGGTTTTTTTTTTTTCATTTATACTGGAAATCTGAGAAAATTGGAGGTTTCCTGAGATTAGTAAAAACAAACTTGGAAGAGAACAAAGCCTCTTAGGAAATGCCCGAGGCTGCAGACACAACCAGTCTCTTTCCATGCATGAGGAACAGTTGTGATTACACAGGGTGTGAAGCTGTAATTAGCCTACTCTGCCACAGAGCAACTGAGGATGGCAGAGCTTGCCAGGCTATGGCCAGAGATATTTCACCTTCTCAAAAACCGCTTTGCTTTTCATTTTAACCTAATAACACTACAGTACTCTGTGTGATAAGCTTCCCAGAATCTGTTTATCTATTGTCTGGCATCTTGTTCGGATAAAAATGCCCTGTTCTAGACTTTAGTCTTTTGTAGTTACATGTTATAATGAAAAATATTAGCTACACAACGCTTAAGATGTATTTCATGCATTCTGCATAGAAAATGCTTCCATAATCATGATTCCACTAGCCTCACACACACGGTAGGAGGAACTGTCAGCATCTTCAAGGATGAGCAGTCTTGAAAATGTTCTTGTCCATGCGAGGAGGTGATGCAGAACTAGAATGCAATCCTGTGTCTCAGAGCCCAGTGCTGATGGAGTCTGTTCTTGTTCATGAAAGATAGAGAAATGCCAAGATCAAGGAGCTTTCCTGGCTTGCTCTAAGGAGCTCTGGATTAACTCATAGTCTGTGTCTATCTGTTGTTTCTTTTCCTTCTGGAAATACTGGCCCTCTGAGAGCCCCTCTCCCCCATCTTGCTCACCAGTCTGGCTCTTAGTGACATGAAAACAGAGCCTTAGCTTGTCTCCTTTACTATCAGGGAGGAAACTTGGCAGAGGTGAGAAAACACAGTAACTGACAAGTGCTTACAAAGGAGATTTGGATTCCCAATGGTGTTATCCAACACAGCAGGATTATTTCCATGTGACTTACTAAAGTCACAGTCAATGTTGGGACAGTCTGTTGTTCAGGATATTTGGAATGGCCACTAGGCAACCATTGGTTAATGTGGGCTGAGAAGGAAATTATGTGCATGGAGGTGGGTAGATGACTAAGTTGACCCATTGTTCTAGCTCTGTGGTTTAGACAGGTTTGCATGTTCCAGGCAATGCCACAGGCTAGGCCATATGCTGAAAGCATCGCCCCTCATCCAGAGCCAGGGATAAGGAAATCACTTCATTGATGCAAGGAGCCAGCTTTCATTGCTCAGGAACAGGGAATGGTGACAGGGGCTGAGGAGTGTTGTGTGTACATATGTTTGCATGCTTGTGGCCTTTTCTTTAGCAACCAAGGGGAGGGGGCGGGCCAAACCAGGGTATTCACAATACAGGGTGAATAGGGAGAACTCTGTTGCTGATTTCAACTCAGCTCTTTCTTGACCCAACTGCCATGCATGTTTCTTATTATCCTATGGATTTGTTTTGCACTGATGGGTGGGAAAAGGTTGGTGAAGCAATAATCGTGTAAGTGAAAGCAATGAGTCTCTGGTGTCCTCCACCAATTTCCCACAGTCTTTGCTAATGCCTCGGGGCCTTCAGGGCTTAGAATTGCAGGTTTCAGTAAATACTCTTAAAGTTATACTCAGTGAAGCGGCACGCTAACCTTTCACCAAGTCATACAGCCAAACAAGGATCAGAAAAAGGAATTAGCTGCAACAGGAGCAGATGTATGCACTGAGCAAGGGGCAGCGGGATCGCCTTCACCTGGAAGAATTCAAAGACTTCAAACTCAAAACTCTACTAGAAGCCATTTTTGACAAAGAAGAAAACCAGAACCCAGGTGGCTCAGGAACATGCCAAGGTCACACAGCTAATCCACAGGGGAGCTGGGACTGAGACCTAGACTGCAGGAGCTTCACTAAGCTGAGCAGTGCCTCTTTAGGAAGTCGGGGATGGAAAAGGGACCAGTTGGGAGTGTTTGACAGCCTCCAGGGCTGAAGCATGAGCTAGGAGCTCATGGGAGGCATGAGGATGTTAGGAGACAGATAGCAGCAGATGGGAGGCCAGCCAGAGAGGCCAGCTGAAAGCCAG
>LOEQ01014411.1:3868-14651 GCA_001685075.1 Bramus lutescens | reverse complement strand
CCCTTTAATTCCCAACTGGTGTGGGATTGTTTATGACTTACGCCTTCAGTACATAAAATTCTTCAGGATAGCTTCCCCAGAATTCTGCCTGCCTTTCCAGTAATAACATCAGAAAGAATGTCTGGCCCCAAGTATCCTAAGTTTGTCAAAGAATATTCATGGGACCCCATACATATGACTGATCTGAAGGAAATTAAACAAACAATTGTAGCTTATGGACTACATTTGTCCTTTGTTAGAGAAATGGTCAAAATGTGAGCTTTCAGTAACAAAGCAACGCCAAAAGACTAGACTCAGTTAATCTTAGTAGTCCTAGAAAGTGGACCGCAGTAACTTTGGAGGTGCTTTTTAAAGGGAGAAGCTAGAATTTTAGAGCAACAGGAAAAAGCAAAAGGATTTGAGATTTCCCTAGATCAAATTCTAGGAGAAAGACTTCACTCTGATCTTCAGGATCAAGCTCTTTATGATGAAAACACCTTGTTTCAATGTAGCACAGCAGCTTTAAAGGCTTGGGACAGGGTTCATAAACTAGGAAAGAGAGTTGAATCATATCTTAGGGTTAAAAAGGGTCAGAGAGAACTTTTAGTGACTTTTTACAAAGACTAACTAAAGTTGTACAAATAGGGGTAACTGGCCCAGAAGCTAGACATATAATAATTTAATCTTTGGCTTATGAGAATGACAACATAGAGTGCAAAAGGATCCTTGGTCCCTTAAAGATTAGATCAGCACCCATGGATGAATGGGCCTTGCATACAATGAATGTCAAGACACTTGACTATGGTACTAAAGTTTGGGTAGGAGAAGCAATTTCCACTGGTAAGAGAAGACATCAAAATACCAAATATTTTAATTGTGGTAGAATGTGACATCTGAGAAGGGATTGTAGACAAGGAATTCCTAGGAATGATGTCTCCTCTGGGAATGGCAGGAATAGGAGGACTCAGCATTCAAGTATATGTAGGAGATGTGGCAAAGGGTGACATTGGACCAATGAATGTAGGTCAATGAAAGATAGACAAGGCAACCCGATACCATTGGTAAATTCCATGGGGGCCTCTTGCAGGCCCCCATGACGAATGTGGTCCAGTCATTCCCAGTTACTGTGGAGAACATGTCCCACCAGGAAAATTAAATCTGATACCTGCTGTTATAAACAGTATTGGTCTGAATGATGGGTTAAATATGGAAGATGAGTCAAAAGCTCCAGTAGGATATAGAAAATGTATATTCTGGCAGACTTCTATAAATGATCAAAGAACAAATCTAAGAGTGTGTATAAATGGCATTGTAATTGTTGGTTTGACAGTCATAGGTATGGATGTGAGTATTATGTTCTGCTTACCAAAAGTGGCCCACTAGGTACTCTCTCATTCCACAAGCCCAGCTCCACGCCAGGAAGCCAAGCTTCTTACCCCATTTAAAGTTTGAGAATAGGTTGAGATCGTTTCAGCCCCAAGACCTTTAATCATTTGCTTTACCAGATAAAACTGTGTGTTTGATGAACATTGGCATCAGGTGCCTTAACACAGTGTTTGGTTCATCCCACAGTGCCAGTTCTGCGAATTTAGCACAGCTTCTTGGTAGCCAGAATTTGAGGGGGGATGGGCTCCGGTTTGCTGGTGGTGAGCTGGAGTGTTGTGGCTCCTTTAAGAGAAGACATTGATTCAGCATAAGAAACAGTGACTTCCTGGTTCATGCTGCCAGTGCACTCAGGCTCTTTCAGGAGGCTGAGCACTTAATGGGGTTTGTGAGTAGCATGCTACAAGTTACTTGGGAGCAGCATAAGCCAACTGGTTACCGGAGTTGAGGTGGGAAGGACTGCTCCCACCCAGCAGTCTCAGAGGCAGTAAACAGACCTCTGCCATATTGAACTGGGCTGAGTCAAAAGTAAAGCGACCTCAGTCCTAGCCATACCACTTACCACTTTAAGAAATGTTCCTGGACAGAAAGAGACTTCAGATACACAACAGGACAGATCCAGACATAAGAGACATCTAGATGAAAAATAGTGTATTTTTGAAAAATTGTATGTAGGCTTGGGAGAGAAGAAAAAGAGTATAGAGAGTTATAAAAAGAAGTAAATCATTAAAAATAAAACAAAGTCTTTAAAGAAACAGAGTCAGACTGTCACAGATTAAAGGAATAAAGAAAAATAAGCAATGTAAAGATGGAATATACACAGAGAGTCTGGATTGTGTTTTCTTTGAATTTTTGTCTGTGAATGAGCTAAGTACAGAGAGACATTTCTTTGTACAGGCTGCTAAGCTAAACCAACATATATATTTTAAAGGTATAGTAACTTCAAATATTGGGTTTAAGAATATGTTACTTTGGAAAAGAGGTCTGTTTTTGTTTCCACAGAGGATGAGAACCTGTGGATTCTTTCCAGATTAATGTGGTTTGATGGACCAAGTCCCACTGAAAGGTCTCCATGAACTCTAAAATTACTTTGACCAACAAAAAGCAGGAAGCAGTTTGGAGAGAACTACATCCAAATTCCCAAATGTTGTTTATAAATGTTTGTTTACATTTAAAGGGGGATATGCTACAAAAATGAATACTTTGCATTGGCGTGGATCTTAGTTTATTGATACAACTGTAACATCAATTTAATTATATGTATATTTCTGCTATTGATAAAGATATTGTATTTATGCAGCTCATTAAAAATGTAATGTATAATTAAGAAATACAGGTTAATAGATAGCCATCTATAATATCAAGCTTGTAGTCATGTTAGTTAGGTTTTTTAGATATATAGAGATATATTTCAGATAGATAGTTATTCTTCAACTTTTCAGATAAGAATATGATATTTGAAATATTTCAAGAACTTAGGACTTTTCATGACAATGAGACATATCTGCTCCTGGAAGCACCAATCTACTTCAAGAGGATGGTGAGTATCAAAGAGGCTCCTAATGGAGTTTGCTAGCCATTTGAGCAAGAAACCACTCTTGCCTGACTGCTTGATGTTTTCCTGTATGAACTGGACATGCAGGACCACAGAAAAATGACTGCTGAACTTGCCTAAAGGTGACATGGTCCTTTGGCGGTTCCTGTTTCATAAAAGAACTGCCAGACATTCTGCAGACACAGAAGAAAGTGACTGACAAACTGCCAATATAGGTGGAACTCTCTTTGAAATTTCCTGCTTCATGGAAAAGTCTGCCAGATACTATGGGCNCAGAAGAAAGTGACTGACAAACTGCCAATATAGGTGGAACTCTCTTTGAAATTTCCTGCTTCATGGAAAAGTCTGCCAGATACTATGGGCCTGTAAGCTGAAGACAGGTGCCCCAATGTCACAGAAGAACTATAGGTGACTGTTCAGGCAGCAAAATGTCTCTGTCAATTCTAGAGTTTTGGAAGTTGCTTACAATGCACTTCCTGTTAACTTAGGTAATATATCCTTCTGGAGTCTTTGATGGAATTGAAGTTATAGCTTTCCTTAATTATGATAAAAGATAATGTAGATATAAATATTATAACTGTAATTCTTGCTTGATACCTGTTTTGTTGTATGTAATTTTACTATGTTAAAGTTAAAATTTTCCCTTTTATTTAGACAGAAAAGGGGAGGTGATCTGGGAATCCCCTCTGTGTGCTGTGAATACCATTGGTTAATAAAGAAGGTGTTTTGGACCTATTGCAGCACAGAATAGGGCAAGGTGGGAACTGCAAGCAGATAAAGGAGGGGAGAGTAGGTGGAGTCAAAGAGAAGCCACAAATAGCATAAAGTATCTTGGGGTAACACTATCCTTCTCGTAGATGTTTAATTTTGACCAAGTCCCACGAGTTCCTAAAAGATGGAGGATTTCAAAAAAGTCTGACAGAACTAGTCAGGCATGGTTTCTAACTATTCAATATCTAAGTAATGTGCTAAAGAATTATTATTTGGGTGTAACCCAATGGGTAAAGTCATATAACTTTCCACTATAGGCTAAAATATTAGCCTATAATCATTTAAATAAGCCTACTAACCAGTCATTTTTATGTCTAATGTGATGGTGGGGGTTAGAGAGAGCCCTGAAAGCCTGCTGGATTAGATGTAAGAAAATCCAAAACCTGGGCTTTGGTTTAACATTGGTATTTGAAGGCTTAAGGAGATGGGGATATCTTTTTATTTTATTTTTGAGATTAAAATATAATTAAATGTCTTCCTTTATTCCCTCCAAAACCTCCAATATAAACCTCCCTACTCACCTTCAAATTAATGACCTCTTTTTTCACTAATTTATATTGCATGTATATGTATATATGTATATGTATGTATGTACATACATTCCTAATAATAACCCGTCCACTCCAGGTATTATCACTTGGATGTATGTGGCCAGGGCTGTCCATTTACAGGAGATTAAAAAAAATTGTAAAAGCCAGAGGATCAGAGAATTTGCTGTGGATTTGTGCCTCCTAATAAAATCCGAAGCCACACACATATAGTCTCACTTACACAACTGCCCAATGAGCTGAACAAGGATATCAGTGAACATTCCAAAGTGAATGGTGAATATCCCACAGGCCTCAACACTACACAAAGAATTATAGGAAACTGAGGAAAAGTGGGAATTGGAGGCAGGGTCTTCTCGGGGAAGAGAACATGAATTGGTTGTTAAGAGACGGGAATAGTGGAACGAGTTAATTTACATGCCCTCTGCTCACCCAGAAGACACTCCTTTCATTATGATTGCAAAGCATTAATTTGCAAGGGGAGCTCCAGTCCCTTAGAAATGCTCTGCATTTGCACATTTTTAATTTTCAATGTGGTCTTAATTTAAACATAATTACACCACATTCCCTTTTCCCTTTCCTCTCTTCAATATCTCCCATGTCCTCCACTTACTTTCAAGTTGTCAGCCTCAGTGTTTCTTTGATTATTTGAGTTTGTGTGCGCACACACACACACACACGCACACAAACATACTTACGCGTGCATGAGCACCCGCATGCATGTGCGCATGCATGCACACAAATACGACCCACTGAGTCCATTTTTGTTGGTGGTATGTATTTGGTTTCATGACTGACAGCTTTGCATTGATCAAAACCATTAAGGTTATTCATCATGGGGGAGGCTAGTTTCCCTTCTCCCAGAAGTCATTAGTTGCCTGCAGTTCTTTGTCTAGGAGTAAGATCCTGTGAAATTCCTACCCTTTCATATTAACATGTCTGTTGATGTCATTGTTCTGGTCTTATTTATGCTTCCACTTCTAGGAAAGATTGTTTCATAGAAGTCGGCCTGGTATTCTGGCACTAACAATATTCCCAGATGCTCTTTCACAGTACTCCCTGGGTTATAGTATAGATGCAGGAGCTGAGATGTAGTTTTATCCACTGAAAACCTGTGTATTGCTGCATGTGTCCCATATGATAAAGCCTCAAAGAATCACGATATTTTATACTTACCTAAAAGTATACACAATATACACACTTACTATATATATATATATATAAAAGTTATGTCATCTGACTTGACAATGCTTCTTACATGAACCAGAGACTAATAAAAACCCTATTACCAGTCACAGAAATCCTTACTTTCAATGGTTAATTAGGGTAGTCCAAGTGATTCCCAAAACAATATACATTATTAATATAATCCTGCATTGACTTTCAGGGGTTAAGGGTGGTCCTCTCCTATGAAGACAGTGCATACTTGGGGCACAAAACTCCGAAGACTTGAGCTAGCCCTGCCCTGAAAGCCTCTTTCCTTTAGTTGAGTGCCCATTGTTCCAGAAACCACTATGAAAGCTGCAAAGAGGCTGTGCTGCCTAGTTCTGCGTCAGCTTGACACAGCCTACAATTAGCAGAAAGGACTTCCTTCATGATGGATTATGATGTAGGAGTATAAGCAAATAAATCCTTTCCTTTCTAGCTTGCATTTGCTTGTGGTGTGTTTCATCACAGCAACAGAAGCCATAACGGTGACAGCAGGGGAGGCAATTGAACGGTCCTACCCAGCTGCAAGACATGTGAACTGAACAATTACCAGCCTAGTAAAAACTGTATAAAGACACAGTAAATGACACAATTTGGTGAAATTCAATAGTTGCCTAATTGGCCCACTCAACTAAAGAAAAATAGTACTGAAGACCTAGCAAGCTTCCCAGGGCTAGAGAGCTCACGGGTCTTTGGAAAGAATTTACTGCTGTCATTGTTCTAAGCCAGTATGATTCCTTATTGCCTTCTAAACCGCATCTTCAGATCAAAAGATAAGTGTAACTAATCACCCATCATTAAGGTTTCTCTTTACAGTGTTCCACTTTTCTATGAGCCAAGTTTGATGGAAATTGTAGTCACTGAATGCAATGCTAAGTGTATCGGGAGTGGTGAGATCCCATGCGGCAGGAGTCAAGTGGCACCCCTGAGCCACTCAAAATAAGGTAAGCGTCTAAGTTTCATACTGGATGTTAGTAACAATAACAAGAGTAGCCCGACTCGAAGATCTGCACCAGTGAACCACAGGTGCTTAGTACCTTAGGTCAGGAAACCTTCCAAAGTCTTTGTCCGTATAAACAAAGGAATTCTAGGTCTAGTGAGTAAAATCTAATCTGCCTCATAAAAACAACTCTTTGGTCACTCTAAGATTTAAGCCATTGAATAATGAATCCCTTAAAGGTGAAGCGAGGTCTGCTTTGTGAAGGACCTGAAGACAAGTCTGAAAGTTTCCAGTTAATCTTTCTTCCATCCTTCACAAAAAATGCCTATGGACTTTTAATAAGGTGAGTGTGCATTGAAAAGGAAACAAATGACTCAATAGATTGCATTTGTGTGCATGCATGCACACAAGTGAGCATTTTAAGGGTTAATGGGCACTGGCTTTTAACACTATGACACAATAATTGTCACTGGACTTCTGGGGGTCAGATAATGAGTGGAAATTTTAGCTAAACTCACAGTGGGTCATGGTAAACCGATAAGCCAGCCTGTGACTATGTTCTGGACTAGAATGCATCGGTGTTGATGCTTGATCCCATGATCTGAGGAGGGAGGGTTCCTATTGTGAAAAGGACAATGAAGATGTCAATATAATTGTGGTGATTCCCCTGATGGCTTCACAGCAGGCAGGGAAAAACAATCAGGGTGAGGTAAGAATGAAACTCGGTCCAGCCTGATTTTATTGTAACCGGTGCTGGACCAGAACGTTTAGAGTCTGGCCTAGATCTTTACCTTTAGATATCTTTAACCATAGCACAATTTGGGGGGGATGGATACTTAGGTAAAAATTAACTGAGGGCCCAAGAGCACAACAAAACTTAAGACATGTTTAGATTGCAGTTCTTCAGCCGGGTGGTGGTGGCGCACGCCTTTAATCCCAGCACTTGGGAGGCAGAGGCAGGYRGATCTCTGTGAGTTCGAGGCCAGCCTGGTCTACAAGAGCTAGTTCTGGGACAGGCTCCAAAGCTACAGAGAAACCCTGATCCAAAAAACCAAAACCCAAACCAAACCAAACCAAACCAAAACAAAGCAAAAACCAAACCAAAACATTGTAGTTCTTCAGAAAGTACAGATGGTTTCATCTATAAGATAGTTTCATGTAGACTTTAAAACAATGTTCAAGCTAAGGGTCTAGGGAGAATGACTGAGGTAAACATCATGGCTGCGGGAGTCAGGATTGACCTGGCCCTAAGATAACACAGAAGCCACTTAGGCTGCTGTAAAGCACATGTGACATCACTTTTAAGAATGGATTTTATGCCCTAAAAGCAACACTCAAGATTTAGGAGAAGAGGGTCTGAGATAAGCAGATACAAAAATTCCGTAAGATATGGGCAGAGCCTGTCTCATTAGACAGCATAGGATCACCAAGCTGTAATCGACATCACGGCGGCCATTCCAGGAGGAACAGCTGCATCTTATTCCACTGAAGAGGTAAGATGTGCGTTTGACTTTCCCGCCTTCTTCAGCGCTTATCTGTGTACACAAGCGGCCTTTTTGCCCTCTATACACAATTTTTTGTGCCCCCCAAACATAAAACTAAAAGAAATAACTCATTTCTGGAGAGACTGAAGAGGTCTATGCCAACAAAGAACTTGAAAGTGTGAAACTGGAGAAGATGAATACCCTCATTTAATTATACTGTTTGGCCTGTGTAGAAGACTGAGCGATTAGGAGGGTGGAAGCCGATTATCATAAGCTTAATCAAGTGTTAATTGTAATTTTAGCTGCCTTGTCAGATGTGGTTTCATTGCTTAATCAAATTAATACAGTCCCTGTACGTGAAATGGAGCTAATAGCTTGGCAAATGATTTTTCCCCCTCCTCTGTTAGAAACACCCAAAGGAAGTTATTTTCTTACACTAATACAACATGAATACCTACCTCTAGGGCATGTTGACTCTCTCTGTCTCTGTCATAATTCAGTTCCAAAGAAAATGTCATGTTTCCTTCCACAAGCTACCACATAGGGCATTCATTGCTGACACTCTGTTGTTTACCAAAAGATTGAGGAGATGGCCAATACTCTAGACTCATTCTTAACATAATTAACTGCTAGAGAGTGAAATATAAAACTGATCAAAGTTTACAGTCTTCTACCTCAGTTAATATCTTGGAAGCGAGAGAGTCAGCACATTGAAATATTTCTTCTGAGACAAAGGAAACCTGGTGGCACATGGATTCTGTATAACCAATTCCTGTTCGGCCTCATTGGAGTTTGGAAGCAAAACATTCTTTATTTAGGTGTAATACTCTGTTCCAGCTCCTGATGGACTGGGTTTAATAGGGCCCCAAAGAGGAGGATATGATGGGTCCAAGCTGTCCCGCTGGTTGCTCTGCTAGTGGGACTTCTGAGCCTGCAGTTCAGTGATATTTGGGATGCTGGAGCCAGATAGGATGCTGTTAGAGCCTTTGATGTCCACTATAGGTGAGCCTTGGATGCTCCTTTAGCACTTTGAGCAAAATCCTCCAGTCATCTCTGGATAAATATTTCCCTTTGAGAACTTAGCATTTAGCAAACCAGTGGGCTCTCACAAAAACTGAATATTTAACCATGTGCACCAATGGTCTACACAGCCGGAGCGAGCCACTATGAATGTCATGTTCTCCCATATTCTAAGTAGGGTTACATACACACAGCAATACTCCATTCCTCAATGGAAATGGGAAATACAAGAGCAGACTCTGAAGGCACAGCTGAGGTCCACTAAGAAGTGGACAAAGAACTCATTGTCCCTCTTCTACTGTGCTCCCCCCCATAGCACTGCAGACACAGAGAGTTCGTACAATTGATCCAAGAAGAAGGGAAATCTCACACCTGGTTCAGAGTTGGTTCTGGGTAATGTGTTGACAGCACCCCTGGTAATTTATGTGATATTTATTAATTTCTAGGTGAACTGGTCAATTATTTATATATTTTGAACCTGACAATTTGTAGTGTCCATACAAATGATATACTAATATTTCTATAATTAGGGCATTTATATAACGATCTAAGTATTAATCTATAGGATATATTTAATTGAAATACTTGAATAATTTTTTCTAAATTCAATTTATTTTAATATATCATCATAAAACACCTTAACTGTGGCTTATATTGTATATTTTAATATACTGTATGGATTTGTCAGAAGAAGCAGAACTAGAAACAATACCAGATTTAAAGCTAGAAAATGAAAATGTTTGCAATAAGAATGAAGGCCATCAAAAATTGGTATGTTACTATTTAAATTGAAATTTCTTACTTAGTACTGTTTGGTTTGATGATATTACCACAGGACAAAGTAAAGTGCATATCAGGCTTCTATATGCAATCAATAGATTATAATTTAACATTAAAATGAAAGACTTTTATCTACTACAAAACACATGGTATGTTTAGAATCTAGTCACACAGGTAATCATTTTCTTTTGTTGTTCAGTAAATTATTATGTGATTATTATCTATGTTTTATGTTAAGCTTTTACATGACTGGAGAGCCTCATGACTCTACATTTGAAATAGTGGGTTTTATAAACTAAATTTGTGATACAATGATTACACTCAGTCACACAAAGGAGTAATGTTTTCTTTATGGTCATTGGATTATTTCCAGGTCCTCATTTTGAGTAGATAAATTAGTCATATAGTTAACTAAAGTGCCTATTAAAAGAATGTTTGCTTCCACAATGGAGATCTAATTGTGAAGGAACAAAGAAAATATTTTGCTCAATTCAGTGAAAAAAAAAACCTTATTTCCCAATTCTAGTCCAAACTCCATAATGAATATGTATATATTAGGAATTGAATTAATGTAGAAAATTCACATAGATTCAAGACACTATATATTTCCCTTTTCTGTGGTCTTTCCAGAGACATAACACACAGTACCATACTCACTGCAGTGTGAGGACATTCTGAAGACATTCTTAAAACTTTGAACTTATATAAATCTTTATAGAGACTATTTACTATCTGCTGAGAAATTAAGCACTGACTCTTCCAAATGGAAGCCTATGCTATAGTGATAGGACACAAAACATGGAAAAGCAACTGTTTTGGGTCAGATAGGTGAATTTTGGTGTAAAGAAAGCATGGCAGTGGGGGTGATGTGTACAGGGTAGGAGCAGTTATGGTGTGGTGTTATCAGAGATCAAAGCATGAAGGCCAAGATGTCTCAGAAGAAGAGTGCATGTCCACTCAGTGAATGTCAGTTAGGATAGCATTACTGGGCACATAGAGTAATGGATAACATCTTCTCAGAACTTGTAAAGTTCTTGTATTATGAGAAATCAAGGCTTGGCTATTCTTTTTTTTATACTTTTTTATTAAAAATTTCCACCTCCTCCCATTTCCC
>LOEQ01014410.1:0-11814 GCA_001685075.1 Bramus lutescens | reverse complement strand
AGAGGGTACCTCAACTCGCCCCATCTTATAGCCACACTGATGAATATCTTGCATATCACCATAGAATCTTCAGCTGGCAAAGGGAGGGTTTTAATAGAGGAAAATTGAGAGGTGATGTGGTCAAGAAAAGGTGGAAATCTGAAATTGATATAAATTTGTAATGATTACCTTGATAAAATCTCAACTTCAGGGGTTATTTGTAGTATGATATGGAGACATCCTCTAACTTTTACTGGGTTCTCATACGTGGTGCAATTAATTAGTGCTCTTTCTTCTAAGTGTTCTTTCCCCTGGAGATACAGAAGGGATGAATGATAAGTGATCTGTGACCACACTACACATATACTCCACACACCTTATGAGCCATAACTGTCATGAAGCATTGTTACTTCAGTCCAAAGACATTCCCAATAATGAGTTCCAATTAAGGCTGGGATGTTATAACATAAGTACTAACAGTACTATAAAATGGGATGGTGGGACTTTTCAGTGTTACCAGTGTGCTCAATTCTATGGTGTTCTGCTCAGACTCCTTTTCAGAATTAGGCGTTCAAAAGTCACATGAAACACAATGTTTGTAATAGTCTTTTTCTGGCAATTTTCTTCTAGTTAACAGAGCAAATTTATTCAAAATTAATTTGTCAGGCAACCATTTGGGATATGGCTACAAAGATCTCATTCTTTTTCTTCAAGTGGGAGACATACCTGAATAAGATGTATTCTTAAGTTGGTGTTTATATCTTTATATCATTTATTTTCTTATAAGAATTCTCCTCTGTTTTACACATGAGAACATGTTGATGGCCCAAAGCTCTTGGGAAAAATGGCACTTGAGGGCTTAAATTTTGAGGGTTCACAGTCCATTGTTGAAAACTTCCAGGATATGAGTTGCCCAAATAAGGGAACAATGGCACTAGAGAGAGCACCCAGCTCACTTGTTAGATTAGACTTTAGTTTAATTACTTAAATAAGACACTTAAATTCCTTAGGTAAAGGATTATTCCATTTCATGCCTTATTTAGGAGTGTCCTTACAAATTCATTTCCCTGGATCACACTTATTTATGCCTAAAACTTTCTTATCACTCTTTTCCTTGTAGGAATCTTCTGGGAATCACTAATGCCATAATAATTTCTCCTTCACTATGATTTTCAAGACATATATTCATAGCTCTACTACATTTTATTCTGATTTCTTGTCATCTCATAGTTATGTTTTCATCTATCTATCTATCATCTATCTACCTATCTATCATCTATCTATCTATCTATNNNNTATCTATCTATCTATAATCTATATATCTACCTATTTTAAAACCCATAGTTACTTTTATTTCCTAAATATATCACTGATATTTATAGACAGCACAAGGTCTGTCTATAGCAATTAGAATTTGAATATACTCAAATATTAAAATAAAAATGTCATTGAAAAATTATGGATAATTTTGAAGTAGTTCAACAAAGAATAAGACAAGAAACATTTCTGGCTTCACCAAATGGCAAGGAGTGAGATTATATTCTTAACTGTCTGAAATCAAGGGTTACATATAATTCTGGTAGGTGAGATTTGTATCTGTTAGGATTTGTGAAAATAAATAACCATTTTTGGGGAAATATGCTAGGGTATCAATCCAACTGTTTAATTGAGGTACTATCATCCATATCAAATCTGTAGCAAGACACACACTAAAATTCTTCCCAAAATTGTTACAAGAACCTGTAAAAATCAAAATTGTCTTTCTGCACATCCATATGATCTAAATAATACTAACACCTTTCTATTAGAAATTCACTTACTAAATTATTTTTAAAGTCAGTATTACTGTGTCTACCCATTCTTGGGCTGTTTGGCATATCATTTGCATCAGCTAAATAAAATTTTCAGAATCTGGCCTTGGTTACTCAAGGCCAGCCTTTCATTTCAACCATTCTCTGTGAGAATGGGCATTTTAAAATAATCATATTAAGGAAAAGAATAAATTGTATGGTTTGAATTATAATTCCCCAACATATTCCTACTTCAAATAAACCTGCCTTTGGTTCTAATGTGGTTCTCTTTGTGTTATGGCAGGAAATAGGAAGGGACACAATTAAGAGATAAACATAGTAGGAACAAAAACCACAACACTTCAGAGACATCCTACTTCAGGGGATTTGCTCTCCAGATCAACAGAAAGGAGCTGAAGTTGTGAAGTATTCTTCCCAAGGTTAAATTCTTTATTAAAAACAGGTATATAAGTAGAACTATTATGTGCTCATTTCGCGTTAAGAAGATAACTGCAGTTAAGTAGAAACCCACAGAGTTTTCCTCAAGGTCAGAACATCTTGATTCAAATTCTGACTGTGTCAGAATAGAATATTATGCAAACCAGCTAGCTCAGCATCCCATCTACAAAATGTAGTTCTCATATACATGTCAAAGATCATGGTAAATGTTCAATAAACATTCGCGAAACCCAAAATGGCGTTACAACAGTCTTTTGGCTGAAATCAGACGTTGAAACATCTTTTATTTAACTGCAGGAAAAGATATATGTAGTATCTAAGTCACCAGACAGAATTCCACTTCTTCTTGCTATAAGTGATATGAACTAGTGAAATAGATGTGACCAGAGCTCAGTAACATTATGAGCCAGAATTTCCTTCTTAGAAAACAAAAAAGTTTAAAGTCCTCCCAAGTGCAAAGTCAACCTATCGCCACATGCATTCTTTGGAGTTTTGAAGTTATTTATTCATCAGCCAGACTAAGGCTGAACAATAAGAACTGTTATTTGCAAGATGTTTGTAGGCCCAATGACAAGCTGTTCCTTGTCCGACTAGGAGACTCCTAGAAATGCTAGTTTATTAAACTAAGTGCAAAAATCTGTGGATGATTTTTATTGATTTAGTGCATGATCGTGTGGCTTGGGGCAGATCATAAAACACTGACTCTATTCTTGGATGCTTTCCCTAACCCCACTGCCCTTGAGCCAAGCAGAAGTGCCTGATTGGCTGCTGGCTGTTGCAATGGGAGAAATCAGTTCACTTAACCATTTCTTGCAAAAAAAAATCTGCTTCTGGTTTTTGATATTCTGTTTGAGAAGGCCAATTTTACTTCTCTGCTAGAGAAACAGATTACTGTTTGATATTATGATAACCCACGGGACAACCTGGAATCACTTGTAAAAATAAGGAACATGACTTGTTTTGAGACGAGAAGGTGGTGGGGATGCTAAGGAACTGGAACTTCTGTGCACAAAGTTTCAGAGTGCAATTTGATGTTTTTGTCTACTTGGGTGATTACTCTGCAAAGACCACAATATTGTTTCTTCTCAGCTATACCCTTTTGCCGCATGCACGCATGCTGCTGTGGTGACCGATATTTAAGTTCTGTCAGCACAAATTCATGTTGCATGATTCTGAACTGTTTATAAATATAATTGTATAGAAAGCACTGTTTGTGGCTGGCTTAGTTTGCTCACTGTTATGTCTGGGAAAGTAAGCTGTGGTATTATTGTGTATGTAACTACTTGATTTATTCATATATATCTGTATTGTATCATTATATAAATAGAATACATCATATATGCTCTTTTACCTACTTGCTTAGGTTATTACCCTGTGGGAACTTTTTTCTTTTAATCTGATTTAAACAGTTTTATCATATATTTTGGGTTCTTATAGGCACACACCCTAGGAGTGATATTGACAATTCATAGGTGAGGCACATGTTTTGCTTTAGTAGAGCTTGTTAATGGGATATTTCAAAGTAATTGTTTCACTCTACACGTTCATAAACATAGGAATTCTATCTTCAACCATCCTTTACTCAATTAGTCTTTTCAAATATTCTGTGACTAAATTCAGTACTATTTCTATTATAAGAAAAAATGTGGTGATGTATTTAATGGTCTACACTTTAAGTTCAGTTGCTTGAGTTGTAATCCCAGGTCTATGGCTTGCCACCCATGTGAATTTAATTAAAATTTTCAGTCTTTTGATGGCACAGTTTTCTCAGCTACAAGATGCATCTCACTGAGAGACTTATCCACAAAGTGCTTTGACAAACAGAATGGCTATTGCAGTGCTGTTAGAATAACATATATCAAACATTAAACTTGTGTTGAATATCTTCAAAATTTTATATTTATTTATTTATACAGTTATTCATTCATTTTGTGGATATGTGTGCATGTAACATGGAGAGCGGGAGCCCGTCTAGTTTACACCCAAAATAACAACACAGAAAATGTATTAATTAAATTACTGCTCAGCCCATTATCTCTAGCCTCTTATTGGCTAACTCTCACATCTTGATTTAACTCATTTCTAATAATCTGTATGTCACTCCGAGGTCGTGGTTTACCGGGAAAGATTCAACATGTCTGACCTG
This sequence comes from Bramus lutescens, assembly GCA_001685075.1. Lineage (NCBI taxonomy): Eukaryota > Metazoa > Chordata > Mammalia > Rodentia > Cricetidae > Bramus > Bramus lutescens. The sequence continues at coordinate 7,440 of LOEQ01014410.1, read as the reverse complement.
GCATCTCCATGGCAGCTCTCTCACTCTGCTTTCTTCCTCCCAGAATTCAGTTCTGTCTCCCCGCCTACCTATGTTCTGCCCTATCACCAGGCCCAAAGCAGTTTCTTTATTAACTAATGAAAGCAACACAAATACAGGAGGACCTTCTACACCATGTATAAGCATGCCACAATAATCATATGGAGGTCACAGGACAGCTTGCAGGAGCCAGGTCTCTCCTTCCATCCTGTGGTTCTAGAAATTTAACTCTGATAGTCAGGTTTGGCAGCAAGCACCTTTACCTACTGAGCACTCTCCCCAGCCCCCCAAAAATCATTTTATTTTTTGAAATGATTTACTTTTGTGTTTCAAAATTCACAATACACTTCATGTTAGTGAATTCTGTATATATATAACAAAAGCAAAACAAAATAAGTGCTGTAAATAATCATTGTTCACTCTAAAGGCGTTCCAGACACATTTGTTTAGGCAAGAAGAGACACAATCATACTTGTAAAATGGGATGAGAAAGGAGCAGTGTATTACTTACCACCTGTGGAAGCTGTTGGAATCTTCCACTGCCTTTCATAAATATTTCCTTCTGAACTCTGAATTCTTGACATTATCGAATCCTTACCATCATTTTACATCATGAGTAACATTGAGGCATTTGAGAGATAAGTAACTCCCCACCGTTGTCATGAAGTACATAAGTATCTAAGCTGAGATTTTAACAGAACATGCTGCATACTCCCAGTATCAATAGCTGAGTCTGGACTGTGTATCTAAGTCATAAAATTGCATGTACTTTACTAAGAACTTGGGCCTATTATCCTAGTTTTCCTATACTTTTAAAATAAATTAGTAAAGTAAAATAATAGGTTTATTTAGTTTGGGCAAAACTGGGGGAAAGAAAAGTCTATACCCCCTCCCTGCCATTTTACAATTTCTAGTATTTCATGAAAGAAAGACAGTATTAACAAAATTTAATTATGATAAAGTTCTTTCCTAACAAAAAAGGGACTCATGGTCCAGGTTGCTTCCAATCTTTGATAGAGATAATTCTGGTGTGGTTGTTTAAATTCAAACCTAAGAAAACCTGGTCTTAAAGAACCAGTTTTTAAAAGAAAAGAAAAGAACCTCTTAGGTTTCCTGTGGTTGTAGGATCCTTACCCATCTGGGTTTGCAGAGCTCTTTGTCCCTAAGTCCACTTCTTTGATAGGAAGAGGGTGGGAACCCTTTCTATCTTGTGTGAGTGTGTGTGGTGTAGAACCACTTTTCAAGTTTATTTTTGAAGTAAATGAAACAATAGATTTCTTTACATTGTTACATCATACACACACACACACACACACATGGCAGTTTCATTTCATATTCCTGCGTACCCAGTAAGCATATTAATTTTGTAAGTCATAAAAAAGGAGATAGAAAAGGGCACAAGTGACTTTCTCTAGAATGTCTCTTTTCCAACCAAAAGTTTAAGAGAGTATCATAGGTGTGTTTATGGAAACTAAAGAAGGTGTAACCCTCAGTTCATAAAGGTTAAAAAAAAAATAAAGGAGACTCCTTTGGTACAATACTGTCTCTTTCCTGGCACTTGTTCTGTAGATCACGCTGTCCAATGTGGGTGACAGTTGTATGGGTGGGGCAGACTGTGGGGATTAACAGTAACATCAGGATTTATCTCTACTGCTTGTACTGGCTTCTGGGGAACCCATTCTTTTTGGATGAATACCCTGCTCAGCCCAGATATAGTAGAGGGGACCTTGGACATTCCCCAATAAGCTTTTAATTAACATGTCCTATCTTCCCTTCTTCCCTTTCTCCTTCCTCTCACACTATTATCTTCCCTTTTCTTACATTTTCTCCATATTCTTTTTTATTATTTTATTTCCATGGCCAAACTAAAATCATCAAGCCCTTGGATGAAAAAATGAATGAAAACAGGTATGTTAAAATAATAATATCATTGATATTCAGACTAGATATTAAGTGAAAATAAAGAGATCATTCAGTGGAGTTGGGCAAAAGGATCATTAAACTTGACTATTCTTCCTATTGAAATTGTCCATGGTGAGCATCTCCTGTTCCTCTCTATCTAACAGTCAGCCAAGATTTTCAAATTATGCCATGACTGCAAGGCAACTGAAGACAACATGGATCAAGTGGCTGTGACATCAATCAGAAGATTCTTGTTCTTTGACAAACACAAATCCAATTACCTTGGGTTCCACCCTCTTCATCTACTTAAGGAGTATAAGTTTCTTTTTCTCTAATAATCGGTTTACAGCTGTGCTTTCTTTTGTGTGTTTCATCATCTCTTTGGTAATTTATACATGTTTTGAAAAATCATATTTCTTCTGACAGTACTTCAAGCAAAAAGTGAGAACTTCAGCCTTTTTAACTAGAATTTCAATGATATTCTCAGATTACTCTCTGGACTGAAGAGAGAGGACCATAGCATCAAGAGAGATCTTAGTATTTTCAACACAAGCTCAAGGCAAGCTTGGCATCAGGCCTGGCTCCCTGAGCTCCTGAGTGAGGCTGGCATTGCTCATATGCATCTCTGTTCAGTGTGTCAGTGAAACAGGACAGAAGCCAAAGAAGGAGGAGGCCTGGTAGCCATCAGAACCTTAGAAGGATAAATCACTGTGGACTAAAATATTAAGAGTTCCTGGACAACCTTCAACAGATCTACAAGTATAGGGTTAATTTAGGTCACAGCAAGAGGGCTAAAAATGGGGTCTCTGATCCCAAACTGGTTTCAAAACTCAGTGAATGATGATTAACATGCATGTGTTTTGGTACTCACGATACTCTAAACTGTGGAACTTTAGCATCTTGAATAATTACCTAAATAGTGATGTGAACAAAAAAAAATTGGAAGCAAGATCTTTCTGAAGTTCTACTGCCCTTTCTCTCTTCTTTTCCCTTTCCCCAGTTCCCTAGAAACTGGAATGTTCCTCCCCACCAAAACTTCAAAGCATTTGTCGAATCTTCCCTTGTCTTCTGTGTAAGGGCTGACCAGAAAGAAGTTCTCTAACACATCCTTGTGTGAATAAAGGTCATAGATACATTCCTAAAGGGGTTCTGTCATATACCCAAAATGAAGGGTTATGACTCAGATCAATCAATCAAAATCCAAACAGACTGGTCATGCTGACTTTCCTTTCCTGAGTCTGTTACTATTTCTCTTGCCTGGTCTATGTCTGCCTGCCTGTCTGTGTTATAGTCAGACTAAGCCCGAAAGTGGAAAGTGGTTTTTGAATTGTTGGGTCTTCATCCTAAAGCCTCCTACATCATCTAAAATTCGGATTAAGTGTGTTCTGATTTTCTACAGTGACTGTGTCTTTTCTCGCTTTTTTTTTAATTTTCATCCATCTGAGAACCAGAGGAAAATTCTTGTCTCCTGCTTCTGATATTGGACCCCATGACCCTACATATAAAATGAGAGTGCAAATGTAGTAGTATCAACTTTGTGGGGTTGTTGAAAAGCTTAAGCAAATTTGTGCTCATGAGACATGGAGAAAACTGCTTTCCACTCAATGCTCTCTAGACGCCACCTACAGTAGTAGCATCATCATTAATATCTTCCAGTTATGAGACTAAAAGAAGATGCGTTATTTTAAAGGGGTGCTGGATCATTTGAAGATTTAGGTGATTTGCTACCACTCTCTTTTTTCACTTGGTCCATTTCCCATGACTAAGACATGCTGGACCTAAGAACACTCAGGTCACATAGGTAAGTTGATGCTTTCTAGAATGGCTGATTACAACCTGCACTCACCTCTCCTCATCCAACCTAAAAAAATGAAAATCACATGTACTCATTCAAATATAGTTTCTTTACTTCAAATATGAATTCTTTACTTCATTTAGTCTTTGCAATGAGTCAGTGAAGGAGACATTGTCCTCACCTCTTTTGAGAGAATGACACTGGATCTTAAGATGAAAAATTTTGCCCATGTCTAGCTATCTGTAAAAAGCAGAAATGAAATTTTGTCTTTGGTCCATTGTATGAACGTGAGAACTTTGCTCTCTCTGGTATATGTACGATGCCCCATAGAAGATCCTTATGATTCCAAATTCTTGGATCTTTCAAAGAGGTAGCAATGAACTAAAAGGAGACCATCCATCAGTGGGTTCCATCTGTAGGGCAGCATCTCAGTGCAATGTTCAGTTCCAGTCAAGAAGTTTAGAGGCTGAAAATTCCTTGGATACTCTCTTCCCAACCTACCTAAGCTCTTTCATAGAGCTAAGTGCTTCCATAGAGCTCCATCTAGTGCCCTAGTGCAGGGTGAGGCATAGGGGTGGGAAAGAACAGAGGGCAGGATTCCCTTGACAGTCCAAGGGTAATGGAAATACTGGTTGACACAGAGAGCTTAGGCAGGAAAATGGCATGACTCTATTTTGCTTCCCCAAAACTGAAAGAAAGTTATTTTAGGCTCAAAATATAGATTGATAAGATATATTTTTATTATTTGAATCATAAAGCTATCTATATCATCTATCTATCTATCTATCATCTATCTATCTATTTATCTATCTATCTATCATCTATTCATCTTTGACTTTATTGTTTAAGTTGTGCACCCTCTTATCCTGGAATAGTGTTCATATATTAAACTTTTCTTCCTCAGAGATTCTCCGAGCCTGAATGCTGTTTTGAGTAGTACCACTATGTGTTCATAGACACTATTCTCTTGATCATTGCCTAACCTTTAATGTTGGAGGTGATTAAGTATTGTAAGCATTCAGATACAGAAGATGGTATAGAGACAGAATATAATTCCTCTTATGCAGCTATGAAACATGAAGCCTAGATAATTGATAGTCTTCACCATCTCATGGCATAACATTGGTGTGGCAGAAATGAGAGGAATAGTAGGTAGAAAAGTCCATTTTTCCTTGTTTTCTCTGTTAGACTTTTTTTTATTATAAGGAGAACAAAGAATGTGGATGGCCAAGTCACAGCTATACCATTGTATCAAGGAGCCAGGAAATAGGTTTCTCCTGTCTCTAACTGAAAAACTACTGGTCCTTGAGCAAAGGCTGTCATTGTCTTTGTGTAATTGATATCAGTAAATTGGTATTCAATTATACAGATTAGCTGGTTCATAGCTTTTTGTGGAAACACAGGTTATAAAATATAGATTAAAGGTATATGAAAACATGAATATATAGTAAAATTTAAGAAAATATTAACAAATAGAATCCAGTACAAAATAAAAATAATTATGTAATATAGCCAAATAAGATTTATTTAAAGTATACAAATTAGCTTAACACCTGAAATACCAAATAATAATCAAAACTATGAAAGACATCTGTCAGCTAAAAAGATCAATCATGAGATCATAATTGACAAAACAAAAACAATTGGTGAATTTCAATACTCATTTATAATAAAATCTCAGCAACCCTAAAACCAGAATAAATTTCCCAACTATATGAAGAAAATATAGTTTTGAAATACTTTTATGAATTCTTTGAGAACTTCATAAAAAGTGTTTTTTCATATTCAGCCTTAACTGCTCCCATACCCATCTTCTTGACCCTCATCTCTCTATCTACCCAGCCCCTAAATTTGAGTGTTCTTACTATGGACCCTCATCAAGTCCAGTTGTTGCTTAATCACTTTTGGGAGTGAGGCTTCCTGGAGTGTGGTCTACCTACCAGGGGTCACATCCATCAAGAAAGCTGACGCTCTTCCAGCAGTCATCAAATGCCAATAATTCCCGAGATAGTAGTGAGATTTTGTGTCTTCCCTCTTTCTATATGTTGGGATTTTGTCTGAATCAAGCTCATGGAAATCTTGTGCATTCTGTCACAATTTTGGTGACTTCGTAGATGTAAGCATCAAGAACAATGCTAGTGTCATAATGGAAGTAAGTTAGATTGATCTTTATAAGTCTGGGAACAGAATCAATTATAACGTCTCAATGCCCCTTAACATGGTACTAGAAGTCCTAAAAAGATTTAAAAAAATGGAGTTGAGACAAGAAAGAGGGAAGAAGAAAGGGTGGAAGGGAGAACAATAGAAACACATGCACACACACACACAGAGAAAGAGAGAGAGAGAGAGAGGAGAAAGATACTTGTTAGAAAAGTAACAAAACTATCTAAAGGAATTGCAAAATATAAAGCTAATGTACAATGGTCAATTTATATTTTATGATTAAGCAGATTTTGAAAATAAGAACACATTTCACATTTATATTAGCATCATTGAGATTCTTAAGCACATATAAAGCAACATGTAATAAAAAGTCAGATTTTATTAAGGTATTAGTTTTCACAACTCGATCTTGAGCTACACATATTCAGTACAATCCCCATAAAATTCACAGAAAATTATTTTGCAGATGTTAGTAAATAATTTCATCAGTTTACATTGAGAAGAAATCTCCTGGAAGTCAACACAATACTAAAGAACAAAGCCAGTGAAATGATACCAATAATATGGAGACTTTATTTAATGATAAATCAAATATACAATACAGTATTGGAAAAATAGCTGACAAATGGATCAAAGAAATAATATAGGGACCTTGAAATACACAGTGTAGTCAGTCAGTTGACCTTTGACAAGAAAATGAAGGTAATTCAATAGAGGGATAAAGTATTCTCTTTATAATAAATGCCAATGGAACTAGTAAATTTAGACCTAAGCTTTCAGAAAAAATCTATTAGTAAGACAAAATTTGTTTAACTCTCTTTGAGTTATAAAGAGCCATCTTACTGTGTTACAATGAGCTTCAGGCACAGTTTGCAGGAAAAAAATACCCTGGGTCATAGAAACACTGTATGATTATCAATAAACTTACCCTTATTTAAACTTATGCTTCACATGCTGTAGTCCAGACAATTCAAAGCTTATTCTCAGCATTGTTTTCTGCTTGCTAGAGATACATGCAACCAAGTCCTGAAACGCCATTGGTGACACATTACTTTCCCCTAAATTAGAAGCAGCAACTCCTCAGGGTAAGTTGATAAGACTTTAACCTAATTCTTGGTCTGCTAGAAACTGTGGGAGAGGAGGACTCAGATCTTAAGAAATACAAGCCCCATATATAGATTTGCTTGCCTCAGGTATAGTTTGCATACTTTGCAGTTGAAAGATTCCTGGTCTACAAGAGCTAGTTCCAGGGCAAGCTCCAAAACTATAGAGAAACTCTGTCTCAAAAAAAAATACCTTGTACCCTCCAATGCTGGTAAAGAGGATATATGGACCAAATAAAGGGTTCAAGAGAATCTAAAAACTCAAAGTTCCAAAGTGGTTGCACAAGTTTGCATTCCCACCAGCAATGGATGAGTATTCCCCTTACTCCACATTCTCTCCAGCAAGGGCTATCATTGGTGGTTTTGATTTTAGCCATTCTGACAGGTGTAAGTTAGTATCTCAAAGTTGTTTTGATTTGCATTTCCCTGATCGCTAAGGAGGTTGAACATGACCTTAAG
>LOEQ01014409.1:0-18091 GCA_001685075.1 Bramus lutescens | reverse complement strand
TATATATATATATATATGTGTGTGTGTGTGTGTGTGTGTGTGTGTTTGTGTGTGTGTGTGTGTGCATGCATGCATGCATATTTATGCAACCATAATTAGAGAACCAAAAGTTCTTGATCTTGAAGAAGAGTAGGGAGAATCTGTTTGGATGGGATTAAACGGAGGAAAGGGAAGGGGAAAATGTTGGAATTATATTATAATCTCAAAAGTAAAATTAAAATATGCCTGGTATTGTAACTTCTGACACATAAGAAATTGCATTATTAAAATTACTATTAGAAAAAATAAATGTGACTTGTAATGATGATAGTGTCTATTTATTAGTAAGCTATAACTGTTATAAGTATGCATACTGACTCTCAGACTGACCACCAAAAGAAAGCCTTCTCAAATAAACATTAATTAATCTCTAGAGCTTATCCATGATGAGTTTCATGATTTAAACAGATCTCATAAATACAAAATTATTGCAAACACTAAAAACATGTTGTCCATTGAAAAGGAGATGATAATTAAAATGTAAATGAAACTTGAAAATGTGTAGATATGAGGAAATTCAAATTATCAATTTGAAAAAAGAAGGGAAAATTCATTGAGATGAAATAAAACAAAAGGACCTATAAGTACTTGAGATATAGCATTAATAACAAGTAGAAGATAACCTATGTCTTAGATAATATGGTTTTAAAAATAACAAATCGCAAAACAGTATTCTTTGAATTCAAAGAAGCTTTAATTCATACTCCAAAGTGTTAGAACACAAATTGAAAGCAGGAATATAGGCAGGAATTAAAAGAGAAACAGTGGACAAATGCAGTTTGCTGGCTTCCTCTTTCTAGCTTGCTCAGTTTGCTTTCTTATTCACATCAGGGCACCTGCCCAGGCAGTTTGCCACTTACAGTGGGTTTCCCATTTCCATCTCCAACAATAACCAATGAAGTACCTCACAGACTTGCCTTCAAGCCAATATGATGAAGTATATTTTCACAGGAGCTACCTCTTCTCAGATAGCTACACCTTCCATCAAACTGAAAAAAAAAAAAAACTAACCAGTCCATCAACTAATAAACATGAAATAACAGTAACTCACTAAATTCATAACTGAAAAGGAACATAACTCTCATTACATAAATTAACTTTATTATAGAAAAATATATGAACATTAAAAAGTAACCTTGCTAATCTGCACATTGAAACTGAAAAATATCTCGAAAACAAGTTGTGAAACCCTATAAAGAAGAAAAAGAAACTCTACATAGGTCTTAAAAATTCATTCTACCAAAAAGTAAAACCTGGGCATAAATGACTTTGTTTTCACATGCTATTTTATAGATAAAGCATATTTAAAAAATATTGAAATAGTTCAGCCAAGTCATACAAAGACAGGGGAGGGACAAATTTCTCACTTATTCTGTAGTCCATTAATATCTTAGTTCCAAAACAAACAGACCTATTTAAAAAATAAAAACTATAGATTCAGAGATAAATACCACCATCAGTACCTAACCTGAAGTACTCGGCAAAATATTATCAAATCAAATGAATGAAATTATAAAAAACTATACATGACAAAATGGAATTTACCACAGAAATACAAGCTTGTTTTATACTCCCACATCTAAGACATCCTATCAATACAATTAAAATGTGAATGAATCAATGCTACTCCCAAGGACCAACAGGTGTAATTTACAAATGGTGGCACTCTGTCAGATATTTCTAAATATGTGCCAATGTTCCTCACCAGAGTATATCCTCCTTTATATCTCAGGAACCTTCAATGACCACACATTTCCCCTTTAAGACAATGGAGGAAGCATTGGTTGATGTGGAGATAGAAAGAACAGATCTACAACTAGGGAGCATTAGATGCAGTTTCCCACAGAAGTTCCCTAATAATTTGATCCTATGCATCCAGTTTATTAACTCTGTGAGAAGATTTTAAGCCTGATAGGGAAGAAAGTTACCAGTCCAGACTCTGAAATTGACATTGCCAGAAAAACATGCTGGCTTTTTTTAAAAGTTGTTTTTACTGAGCTATATACCTTTTTCCCCGCTCCCCTCCCTTCCTCTCATCTCCTCTTCTACCTTCTCTCATTATCCCCATGCTCCCAATTTACTCAGGAGATCTTGTCTTTTTTTTCTACTTCTCATGTACATTAGATCCATGGATGCTTCTTAGCGTCCTCATTGTTTTCGAGGTTCTCTAGGATTGCGAACTGTAGGCTGGTTGTTCCTTGCTTTATGTCTAGAGACCACTTATGAGTAGGTACATATTATATTTATCTTTCTGGGTCTAGGTTAACTCACTCAATATGATGTTTTCTAGATCCATTCATTTGCCCACAAATTTCAAGATGTCATTATTTTTTCCACTGTGTAGTGCCTCATATTGTAAATGTGCCATATTTTCCTTATTCATTCTTCAGTCGAGGGACATTTAGAGTCTGGGTATCACAAATAATACTGCTATGAATACAGTAGAATACATTTCCTTGTGATTTGATTGAACATTCTTAGGGTATATACCCAAAATTGGTATTGCTGGGTCTTGAAGTAGGCTGTTTCCTAATTTGCCGAAAAATTGCCATACTGATATCCAAAGTGGCTATGTCAGTTTGCACTCCCACCAGCAATGGAGGAGTGTTCCCTTTACCACACATCCTCTCCAGCATAAGTTGTCATCAGTGTTTTTGATCTTTGCCATTTTTACAGGTGTAAGATGAAATCTCAGAGTTGTTTTGATTTGCATTTCTCTGATGGCTGAGGATGTTGAACAATCCCCTAAATGTCTTTCAGCTATTTTAGATTCATCTGTTGAGAGTTCTCTGTTTGGTCCGAACCCCGTTATTTTTATTGAATCAAAAGAACATGCTGTTTTAAACTCAAGTGCTGCAATAGGAAACAAAACCACTTAGAATTAAGAAAAGCATGTGAGTAGTATGTAATGATGACAAGTTCTTTTTCTAATCTATAGCTTCTCCACCTGCAAAGGGAAAATTATATACTCTGTTCTGTATATGTCCTGCAATAATCATGACTAACTTGCTCATGGTGGTTTTGAAAACTTTTGACAGCTTACGCTACTTCACACAAATTCAATATTACATTTATTTGGCTATTTGGGAAATCTACATAATGAACGAAAGACATGTTTAAACTTCTTTTAAAATGTTGTTAATACCTCTGAAGCAAAAGAAAAACCCTCAAATCTTTTACTTCCTGCACTCAAACATAAGAATTTGTAGCACAATTTATAAAGACTCACAGACAGATATTGGGGTTCAACCTCAAGACCAATAAAAGAGAAGCAGTCAGTCACTGTCTCTTATCTCTATCTCAGTCCGAAAATAGTGATCCTGCCTCCAGGAATCTTAGAATGAGACTGAGCCTGAATGCTGTCTCCTTCTGATTTTCAAACCTCTGTAGTTCTGAGATTAAAGGTGTGCACCACTTAGATTAATGGCATGCACCGCCTGGTTCCTACGGCAACTAGCATAACTACTTGGATTAAATATATGTGTTAATACAGCCGGGTCTATAAGACTGACCAGTGAGTGAGGCTGTTTTACTCTTTGATATTTAAGCAAGTTTTATTTATTAAAAAACAAATGAAATATCACTATAAGAACTTGCTTTGTGCACCTTCCAGTTTTCAGTATTAGCATAACTGTAACTATTGCAAGTGCCTTCTCAATATGTGAAGAGATAATACATAGTTTTAAATATATATTGGGAAGGAAATATGCTTCTGCTGCCTCATTGACTTTTCATGAGTAATATGATATTATTAAGCCCCAGCAAAATTCTTATCTAATTTTAAGTCATTTTCTTATCTAATATATATATATATATACGTATATATATATACGTATATATATATATAATTCATATCTATCATGTGGATAAAACAAACTTACAATTAAGACAATAACATAGTGGCATTTCATTGTGTTTTAATAAATAAAGCTTGCCTAAGGATTAGAAAAATAAAACAGTCACATTAGCCAGCCTTACAGAATCAGCAGCAATGACACATACCTTTAATCCTAGTAGCCATAATGTCACACCCCTTCAATTCCAGTAACCAAACTAGCTTGCCATTTAAACCAGGTGGTAGCGGCACGTGCCCTTCATTCCAGAACCATAGAGACAGGAGGAGACAGCTCTCAAACTCAGTCTCATTCTAAGATTCCTGGAGGCAGGATTGCCATTTTGGGCTGAGGTTGAGGTAAGAGCCATTGACTGACTGCTTTGCTTTTCTGACCTTCAGGTTGAACCCAAATTCTGTCATGAAATTTTATTAATCATGCTTCACAATAACATTTTGTAAATCTTGACAAGTATCTATATCTAAACATTATATCTAATATAGACAATATATGTCTCTATATAATTTTATTAGCACCTATAATCTAAATATTATATTACACATAAACACAAGTATTTTTAGACATATAATTACAGCAAAAAATGTCTTTCTTTTATTTCAGAATATCCAACCTAGAATGAAAAGTCACATTCTCTTTATTTGCACAGAAGTCATCTTCTCAGGGGTATCACATCCTCATACAAATGTGACACATCACTGACCCATTTATTTTGGAAGCGACATGTTTCCAAGCTTATTGTATTCTTTAGCTTTAAATAGTTTTGTTTTGTTTAGACAGTGCCTTAATTTGGGGAAAAAGATGTTTCACTCCATGAGGTGCATCTCTAAATGAAGTTCCAGAAATAGACTACACAAGCAAATTACTTGCATGGATTGGCTCAACTGAGGAAATACTGTGCGCCTGCAGCATGCTTGTCTTGACTTAGTTCCCATATCAGAAGATGTAAAACTGAATCCAATGCTCCTAAAAGATTTTTCAAAGAAAAGTTTTGCAAGCATAAACACCGCCTTTCCTTAACTTCATCAGTTAATATCTGGCACTAATATATATATATATAGATACCTTCTGGCAGTATGATAAAAAATACACTAGTTTAAATATTCTGCTTTTTAAAAGTTCTAATGGGCATTAGATTTTTGCTGTTTTAACAAATTACTTAATTCATGAAATTTGCTATAAAATATATTCAATACAATTTTTGAGTTTACTTGACATAAATAGTAGAAAAAAATTAAAAATTTTAATGCCTCAAATAAATTATAGTTACTGAAGTAGTTAATGTGTGTGTTCTAACTTAATGCATCTTCATAATAATGTATGCCTTGTTTACCAATCTATTCACTTTCTAATGTCTCTAGCAAAAATTTCAGTATCTTATTCTTTATAACTCAAGCATGGCTGTTATTTAGGAAACTGTTGATTTACTCTTAGATGTCAAGAATGGAAATACAGCTTTTCCTTCCCACAGTGACTAATGAGCTTGTCAGTAAAATAGTGTTTTACAGAGTTTTATGTAACAAAAGACTAGTGGCTACTTTTTATTCTAAACCCAAAGTAGAAAAACATGGCAAGCTTATCTAAAATGTCAAATATAATCTATCATGATACAATTATATATGGCAAGAAATACAAAAGTGAGAAAATATATTGTTAGATAGCATATGATGATGGAAACACTTCATTGCTGATAGCCTATTATTTGTTATCAATAAGCAAATATACTTAGCCAGTTTCCACCTACTAAAATTGTTTTAAATATAAATATTATATTTATTTGTTCTTCTGCTATTCAAATCTGAGTATGTTAAGAAAAATATATCTTTAAATTTTGTAATAAATCTTTCAAATCAGACATAAGTAGAAAGCCTGATCAACACTGATCCTGTAAACAATCTGACCTTAGTAGTTCATTATAAATTTGATTTTTTTTCTCCAATTTCGTAGAACAATTTTAACCGCTCCCCAAATGTCAAGATCCATTCATTCAGACAGCTGGGTAGAAATTAAAAGTACTAATCTCACTCAATATTTTTCATGTTAAATTGGGAATAAAAAATCACAAACCCTAGTTACTATTTTCCTCCACTTATTTTGGACACATATATTTTCAAAGTTAAAATACAATTGAAAGAAATACCATGTGCTTCTAGAATTTCCACACACAGTATCTCTTTCTGGAATTATCGGAGGACCACCCACTCCTCAGGTATTAATCACACTGTTCTTCCCAATTTCTTCCTTCTCTGTGACTATTTTAAGTATCAGCTAATTCTCATCCTTAAATGGTATTTTAGCAGAAGTATGAATCACTGGTCAAACTGCTCCAACTTCTGTACAAATAATGATTCCTGAGAAAGTTCCCAACAATAAAATACTAACAGTTATCCTTATGTCTTAAATGTTTTCATCAAATTAAAATAGAATTATGATTATGTATTACTGCTACTGTGCTCAAAATTATCATTGTATCTAATATACATACATTATTTCTCAATGTACTTAAAAGCGCTTTGCATACATCGAGACATATTATGAGGAAGGTCTGATTATATTATAATATCCTTGCTTGCCTTGTACAAATGTCTAAAATGTGATTGATGATGCATTATTTGTTCATAATTAGCTGCCTGTATTTTCATGAGAAAGTCTAAATCTATTGTATCCAGCAAACTCGCTGACATGTAAAATGAGAATTTACTGGACAGACTCTTAAAGAATACTCTTTTCAATTAACAAAAAGATAATCATTTTCATTTTAATTGTACTATCATTTAATTGGTTACTTAGTTTTTGTGACCATATAAGTATATACATTTCTTTTTCTAGTTCTTCCTTCTAGACCCCCTCTTTCACAATCATAGCAGCTTCTTGAATTAGTTGCTGTTTCATGCACATGTGTATATGGATACAAACATATATTTCTAAATATAACCTACTCAGTATGTGTAATTGATTTTCTAAGACTGATCATTTGATTTTACATAACCGGATGATGTGCTATTCCCTGAAGAAAAATGTTTCTTCCCGATTTCAGCATTTCCTACTAGCCTTTATTTCTCTGTGTAGAACAGAGGCCTAATGGTGTTCCCTCTGTCCTCTCTGGCACGTTTATTGCTGCTGTCCTTATTCAGCTCATCTTTAGGCAACCATGCTGCTGAGCCTCTATGAGTGTTGATTCTGATATTAGTAGAAGACACACTCTCATAGCAAATTTATACATCTACTGGCCCTGACAATCCCTCTATTCCCTTTCGTCGAGTCCCTGATTTCCTTGATGAAGGAAAGTTTCGATGCTGAAGAGCAATGACTGTACTCACTGTGGGGTATAGGGACAATTATTGGATGCAGTTAGAGATTATGCTGGTTTAGTAGAACGGAAGTTGTAGATTTTTCTGTAAGATCCATTACTTTACTTCCTCTGAGTTGTTGGTTGGCTTTGAAGTACCGAGCATGGATTCCCTCTGATTGGACCGATCTTAAGCCCAATTAGAGAGCTATTAGCCAAGGCATATGTGCCACTTCTGAAACCTTAGGGTTCCATGATGGTTGTTACTGTGAATCATTGTCATCATAGTTAAGTAGGAATGTTGGTTGCTTTGTTCCTTTGAAAGCTTTCATGGAGTCTTCTGGTACCGTGAAACCTAGGTCTCAGAAAGAAGGTGTTCAATCGCTTTGCCAACATACTGGTTTCTTATCTCTCCTTAACTTTCTGTTGCATCTATAGAAGTTGTGTATTTGAGCACATCCAGAGCAGCATGATTTTTAGCAACACACTGTTGACAGGGAATGTTTGAACCAAGTTTGACATTGGGGCCTGCAAAAGGCCTCCTAAGGCATTTCCTGATGGCAAAGGGTTGCCTTGCCTGACCCTTGTTGATCTGTAGTTATTAGTCTAATCCTGGCCTTCACCACATTGTCTGTATACTCAAGAAGACTGGGGCCTTCTGTGTGGATTATCTCTAGAAAAAAGTTTGTTTGTAGGAAGATTTTGCCTACAATCTCTTTTAAAATGTCATTATTTACCATAATTTAAAAGAAATCTGACATTTTGACTTTTCTCAAAATTTTTAGAATTTAGTTCTCTTATCAAAGCATCATCATAAATGAGAGATACAATACCAGCTGTATTTCTGATCCATTCATCTATTGATTGGTGCTGATCTTGATTTTAAAAGACTGACCATCCTTTTGTATTCTGAACTAACATTTACAAACAAAAGCCAAATATTCATTCAATATCTGTCTAATGTCTGCGTCTGATATTATTCTATTTATATCTGAAATCAATCTGTGTAAAAAGACAGTGAAGGCTTCTTTGGGGTCTTGTATAATTTTAGTAAGTGACTCCTCCTTCTACTTTCCTGATGATTCAATTGTATCCCAAGTATTCAAGGCTGTTATACAACATTGCACAGAGGTATGATTATTAAATCTAAACTATTTTTTCAAATCAACTTATTTGTTTTTCCCCAGGAGCTTGTCTTTGGAAATTTCAGTACCTCTAGCCTTCTTCTGCTGTTCTATGTCCCTAGCTTCATCTCTCCTTCATGGTTTTCTTTGTAACTGAGGACTAGCTTCCAATATTGCTGTAACTAAGTATTTCCAGTCTTGTGGAAAAATTCTGCTCCTAGTGGCTCATGAATTTAACATCTGTCTCACAAAGGGTGAATGTATAACATATATGGCGGCTTCCTTAAATGTCTTCAAATCTAAAATTTCTACAGGACTGTAATTAACTTTTGAATAGCCGAGGGAGTACCTATCATCTGGTGGTCATTCTTCTGTGGCAATTAGATATATTAAGTGGGTTTTCTAATAACATTGGGCCATTCCTCTTCAGTTTCATAATGTGATGATGCAATAGGTTTTGCTCTATATTCCTCTACAGGTATCTGAATTTTTTTCTCGTTTTTATTAGTAAATTTTTCAAAGGCTTGTAGCTTATCAATTATAAGTCTTTCTAAAGCTGTTTTTTATAAATTGTAAATTGTTCTAAGGTTTATACCTTATCAATCATTTATTTTTATATTTTCATTAGTAAGTCTTTCTAAGACTTTTATCTTATTAATCAAATTATTACATTTGGCCCAGTTATCAAACCATGTTTTTAAGGATAAAAATAAGAATTATCTAACTGATAACAATTGTGTTCGACATTATCACAATCCCATTTTAGTGGTTTATATCCTCATCTAATTTTTTTCATTTGCTAGCCTTTCATAGTAACTCTTGAAAAAGTCCCAATTCCCTGCCTTGTGACATGATTGATTCTTATCATGGAAAATATACCCCTCCTTTTTGGAAAACCTAATTTTTCATTTCAGAAATCCCAGGTATCTCACCAGATCTGCTGACAATGGCAGCAAAGGTGGAGCTGTGATCCAGGGTAACCAGCTGGGTCGGTGACATTCAAGTGTGGTAGGGAGCTTGGACTAGCTGTTGCTTATCAGCATGCCTGAGTGGAGGACATGGAGGGCGCATGGCTGGGTCCCACAGTAGTTTGTAGCAGTGGCAGAAGCAGTAAAAGTCAGAGCCCCGTGTAGGTCTCAAGGCAGCCCAACTGGCTTTGGTTGATGGTAGCAGAGAGGGAGTCCAGGGAAGACTCGCATGGTAGGATAAGAGAGTAGTACCTGCTAGCGGTGGGGTAGTTAACCAGACTGGTGTTTAAGACACAGGAGGGCAGAGAGCAAATGAGGCTGCAGTAGAAGGTCTGCAATGGAAGAATTCTGGACATGGGAAAAAACAGCAGAGGGCCTGTGGAGAGAGAACCAAAGCTGGTGATGGGGACAGTAAATGATGGGCTCACTGCCTTGGTATACTTTAATAATATCCCACATTGGACATTAGATTTGGTGATTATCCAAATCCCTAATAAAACTCAGAGTCAGATAGTAGGATATGAACCTGGTAGATCCAAATGGTGCCAGAGAAAAATCCCAGTTGATACTTCTCTCTGCCTTTCCAAGATCCAAATTGCCTGCAAAACTCCTCAGCCCTTTGTGCTTCCACCCTGTGCCCTCACTCCTGCTGTGCATGCCAAAATCCTCTATGGTTTAGACTGGTCAGGTGAGTGTGAAATCCATCCTCTGGATCGATGTTCAATCTATTACCAGTTTGGGGAGACAAAACAAGGTAATCTTCCCCCCACTGACCCACCCAAAAAAAAGAGAAACTCTATATAATCCCATACCCAGTGCAATTTCCTGCAGCTTCTCATCTAAACAGAAGCAGCCACCCTCTCTCTCTCTCTCTCTATTTTGTTGTTGTTGTTTTGTATTATTTTGTTTTTGGTGAAGTTTGGCTTTGTGGTATTACTTGGCTTCTGTCTGTCATAATACCTTTCCTTTCAGAGCTGTAACAGTTGCTGTCAAAAACCTCTCCCCTCCTAGTTTCACCCCTTGCATCCAGCAACCTTCCCTTCAGAGATCACACACCTCCTTTGGGGAAGGTTTTCCTTCAGAGATGTAACATTTGCGGCAATTGTTCCCACAGATGAAGGAGGATATGGTTCCCCTCAGCAAAAGTCATACTAGGGTGAAGGTAGTATGCCACGCCAGGGACTTCCACAATAGTCATTTCAAATGGTGTGTATTTTAGGGTAACTTTATATGGGATCCAGGAAAAACTTATGGCCAAGCACAAAAAAAGGCCAGAAGTGATGAGTTCTGGGTAGTTTCGTTTATGTTTCTGTCCCTTGCACACTCTTCTTATATGCCTAATATTTTAACATTTTTCTTCCCTCTTTTCAAATAACAAGTCAGCATCTCACTTCAAAACTTAAAGGTTTTTCCAGCCCCGTTTTTGTCACTATAGTAATAGTTTTGCGTGCTTTCTTTTCTCAAATTCTACTAGGTCAAACATTTCAAGAGTCAAACAAACTTCAAACATATATTCAGATTTGGGAACTTTTTTATATTCCTAATCCTATCATACACTCTAAGGTTTGGGAACACATTTTTCAGAATTGATGAAAAATGTCCCTAGCTTGCAGATTAAATTTAAGGATATTAGAGAAATAAATATTAGTGATGGTGTGAGTGTTTCCTAATATGAAAAGAGAAATAAGTACTATAACCTAGACAGTGATTACATATGATAAAGCTTAGTGCCTCCATAACCAAGGTGATTGCAATTTCCTGGATCCCTACATTATATAATAATAGAGTAAGTTAAAAAAAAATCCCAAAGGTAATAAAATATAGGGGGAATTCTGCATGCAGGAACCAGCTAGACGTCTTTGTATTTAATGAGTTGTGTGTTTTCCTCAGCAACGGGGCCCTGCTGTTAGTTTTCAGAGAGAAACCTTCTTTCCTAACATTTGTATGAGTGTTTAGGGAACTACACAGGATATCCTAGGCCAACAATTTAACTGAATGCAGTAGTCCCACCAATCAACACCTTGCCTGGCTGCAGAAGATGGTCAATTCAGACAGGGCAACCTCCATTACAAAGAGTACTCACAAGGATCATCCTCACAGATTCCAGGCTGATTTCACTGCCCTGTTTTCACACATCTCTATTGCTCCCCAATTCCAGCTGTCTCTTCATGCACTTTCTCACTCATTCCCCCCCTTTCATCTGATTATTCCCCATTTCTCCCCCCACACAATGCACTTGCAAAATTGATTCTATTTCTGCTTTTCAGGGAGGAAGGACCATGAGTGAACCCTAGAGCACCCCTCTTTACATGACTGCTCTGGGTCTATAGATTGTTGCTTGATTATCACTGTCTTTTTTATATATAAAGGAAAACATTTAATTTGGGCTGTCTTACAATTTCAGTGGGTGAGTCTATTATCATCACAGAAGGAAGCATGGTGGTACACAGGCAGACATGGTGCTGGAGAAGGAGTTGAGAGTTTCACATCTGGGTCTGCAGGCAAAGGGGGAATAAGCTAAATTATAAAATATCAAGGTTTATCACAATCCTTTAAAATTTAAGTACCAAGGCCTGGGGTGTAGAATGGTGGAAGAACTCCTGCCTTCCATATACAAGGCCCTGGATGGAATATGGAAGCACCAAAAACACTTGATGATATCTACATGGTTGTAGAGACACAAAGGATGTCTAGAAATAATCCAATGTGTTAAGACAATCTGATACATAAAAATGAAGCTCATTAAATCTGACGGAAGTGGTGCCTTTTTTGTGGTTGGTGTTTTGTTTTTTGAGACAGGGTTTCTCCATGTAGCTTTTGGAGCTTGTCCTGGCACTAGCTCTGTGGACCAGGCTGGCCTCGAACTCAGAGAGGTCCACTTGCCTCTGCCTCCTGAGTGCTAGGATTAAAGGCATGAGCCACCTTTTAATAACTCATCTTATAATAAATTATCACTTTCTTAAGAGCTAATATACACTTATAAATGAAAAAGTACCATATTTGGCTTTCTGGATCTGGGTTACCTCATACAAAATTGTTTTCTAGTTGCATCCATTTACTTGCAAATTTGGTGATGTCATTTTAAGTGGTTCTATTGTGTAAAGATCACATTTTCTTTATTTACATTTTATTTGAAGGGCATCTAAGTTGTTTACACTTTCTGGATATTATGAATAAAGTTGCCATGAACATAACTGAGGAAAGGGCCCTTGTGGAAGGATGAAACACCCTTGGGCATACGTCCAACAGTAGTATAGTTGAGTCTTGAGGTAGATGGATTCCAGTTTTCAAAGGAACTACCACATTGATTCCCATAGTGGATGTACAAGTTTTCACTCACTCAAACACTTTTACTCCACAAACTCACAAGGATGAGCTGATATTTGAGTTATTTATCTCAGCCATTCCTACAGGTTTTAGTTTCAATCTCAGTGTTGTTTTGATTTGCCATCCCATATCTAAGGATCTTGAAACCTGTTAAGTGTTTCTCAACCATTTTAGATTCTATTAATGAGAATTCTCTGCTTATATTTGTATCTCATTTCTAATTATTATCTGCTTTTTATATCTAATTTTTTAGGTTCTTCACATATATTAGATAATGAACTGCTATCATAAGTGTAGTTGGTAAAAATCTTTTCCCATTCTGGAGGCTGCTGTTTTGTCTGATTGATGTCGTCCTTTGCCTTACAGAAGCTTTTCAGTATAATGAGGTTTATTTATTTATGTTCTTTGGTGTGAACAGATACTCTTATGGCTATAGAAAGAGAAACCTTGACACCAACCTAGCCATAAAACCTTTGACCTGTCCTGTCTGAAAGTTGAGCTGGGGCAATAGTAGAAAACTAGTGGGGTGGACAACAATGCCTTATACTCCATAAATGGCTAGGGACCAGAGACGGGACAGCCTAGAGACTTAAGGTAGAGCCAAATAAAATAGTCAAAACTATAATGAATTAATCCTAATGATATTCTTCTATACTTGTAGATAAGTGATTTTTCCAGTTGTCATCAGAGAAACTTTCTTCATCACCAGATAGGAGAAGGTGCAGAGACCCACAGTCAGATATTATTTGGAGAGGCTAAATCAGAGGTCTCTATAAGGTCCCTTTCCTTGAAGATCTCGAAATGCCACAGAAAAGGGGTACAAAAGATTGTAGAAATCAGAGAGGATGAAGGTTACCAAGAGAACACGGCCCTCTGAATAAACTAAGTAGGGCTTACATGGACTCACCCTAACTGAAGCAGTGACCATGGAGCCTGCAAGGGTCTGTATGAGGGTCTCTGCATATATATTGTGGTTGTACAGCATGAGATTTTTGTAGGACTCCTAACAATGTAAGAAGGTGTGTCTCTTACTCTTTTACATAATCTTGGGTTGCTTTTCCTTTTATTGGATTGACTTTTCCAGCCTTTATAGGAAGTCTTTTTGCCTTTTCTTATTCTACCTTGCATTGTTCTGTTAAAAAAGAAATAAGGAAAGGAAGAAAAAAAGGAAGGTAGGAATATCGAATAATTTTTGTTATAAAAATAGATGCAAAAATTTTTAAGAAAATGCTTTTAAACTGAAAAAAATTTCATTGGTATATATGGAAGGCAGAAAGGATAAATCTGAGCAGGAATGGCAAAAACAGCAGGACTTTCTGCATTCTTTCCAATGATATGACTTATAGACAACTGTACAGCAGCCTTTGTAAAAGCAGAAGCTACATACCATGCACAATCTCTCCAGAACTGAGATTAAACTGAAAATAATCTAAATAAACTCTTACCAAAGTATCAAGTCTATATGAACCTTTCAGACATCGTGTAAGCTGATAGAGTAAAAAGTTCTTCCAGATGATTGTTTTTCTGAATTTCTGATTAACAACAAATATCACAGAAATCAGATTTTGCCAGAGTCTGAAGTATCTTTTCTAAAACTCACATTAATACACAATTTGCTATATGTGCGTGAGTGAGTTTTTCATGCTATAATGAGATACTTGAGAAAACGGTCACATCAACAAAATCTGAAGTTGAGTAATAGACTGAAAAAGAATCCCTAAACAATCATTAATCACATCATGTTTGTCTTATGTGAAATAAAAACAATAGCAATCAAAGCTCAGACATATTTACACAAAAAAGTTTTTTGTAAGTATATGTTTCCTAGCACCATATCTGTAAGCATATCTGACATTATTACCTTTCTGAGTGCTATGACAAATATTTGTTATTAAAGAATATGTCTAGCTTTATCTCCTACTAGAGAAGCTGATTCTGCTGGGAGAGTATCGACTCAGTCTCTTGTTTCATCATGTTATAAATGTACACATTTCAAAAAATTTTTCCATTATAAAATAATTATTGTAAACTGTGCTTCCTTCATGGCTTGAGAAATCTCATGAACTCTTGGAATATAGATAAAACACATTCATTAAGAGGTTATTTTGAAAACATAGTTTGCTATTTTACAAGTTTTTAACATTGCAGGAAGAAAACATAACAAGATGAAAATATATCTCTTTGTTTTTGAGATAGGATATCCCTGTGTAAGCTTGGATGTCCTTGAACAAGCTCTAAAACTAGACTGCCCTTGAACTCAAAGATATTCACCTGACTCCAAGGCATGGGCCACCACCATTTATATAATTTTTATATTAAACACAGAGAAAAATTCTAGATTAACTTTATTGTTAAAATGAAAATGGTACAAAATCTTCAATAACATTGTAGATAAAACTGAGACTATTTGTTTAACCACATAATATTATTACATCTTTGTTGTATTTAAGACCTTATTCTAACCAATCACACATTAAATACTTTAATGAAGCTTACATGTTGTGGGATAATGTGCTTGTATACTATAAAGATCTGTCACTCATATTGGTTTCTTAAAACATTGATTGGCCAGTAGCCAGTCAGGAAATATAGGCAGAATGACCAGACAAGGAGCATTCTGGGAAGAGAAAAGGGAGAGATGCAGTCACCAGCCAGACACAGAGGAAGCATGATGAGAATGCCGTACATAGAAAAGGCACCTTGCTACATATGTAAACATCGACAAGAATTATGGGTTAATTTAAGTTGTAAACACTAGATAATAATAAGCCTGAGAAACAAGCCAAACAGTTTATAATTAGTATAAGCCTCTCTGTGTTTGTTTGGGACTGAACAACTGCCGAACCAGACAAGACAAAATGTCCATCTGCAAATGACATTCAATGTTTGGTAACTATATCCGCATAAAACGTGAGAGATCTTCGGAGATATTCTAGACACAAAAGAATAGAGTCAAGCATGTCTTCTTAGTAGCAGTATTTTTTGGGGTTGGCTCTGTTTGATAGAGGCAGGCAGAGGCATGGTTACTTTAAGAGAGGCTTCATATTTCAGGGTTAGTGGCAAAAAACCACAGGGCTTTTTAAAGCGGTCCTCCTACCAAACACTTAAATGAGGTATATGAGCAGCAGGTGTCATGCTCCTTCATGGTAGCATGGAACTAAAAACGCCACATAGTTGTAGAAATAAACATAGCTCTCACCAGTACCTCTGACATGATGCTAGAGTTTCCGGAATCGAAGATACGGGTCAGAGTCAGTTGCATTAATCCTAGCCATTCCAATTAGCAGATTAGAGGCTCGTGTATTTAGAAAAAGATAGGGACATACAGTAAAGACATGTTGAGATGAAAAAAAAAATACCCTCTAAACAGTTTACAGTGTTTAAAAAATATGTATAGGCTTAGGAGAAAAAAGAAAAAGGATAGAGAAAGTCCTTAGAAAAGAAATAGAGTAATAAAATAAGCCACAAAAAGATGGAAAATACCTAGAGTCTGGATGCTGTATGTTAATATGTTATCTTTGAATTGTTTGACTGCTGAGGAAGGAGCAACAGTTACTAAAAGACATTTGATTATAAATTCTCCTAGAATAACCCAACCTATATAAGCTATATATTTCCAAAATATCTAGACATCAAAATTGACGAAAAAAGATACAGTACTTTGGGAAAGACGTTCTCCATTTATTTCTACAGGAAATGAGAAGCTGTTTATTCATTCTGTGTTAAGAAAACTATATAAAAAAAGAAAATCTAAACAAAGAAAATTAGACTCAGGGTTCTTGTTTTAAAAAGAAAAAAGGAGAAATGCTGTGGGATAACGCTATTTTGCACTGTAAAGATTTGCCACTCATATTACTTTAATAAAATGCTGATTGGCCAGTACAAAGGTAGGAAGTAAAGGTGAGGCAATCAGACTAGGAAAAATCTTGGAAGAGGAAAGTGAGGGAGTCAGTCACCAGTCAGATGCAGAGAAAGCAAGATGAGAGTATCCTACTAAGAAATGGTAGCAAGCCACATGGTTAAACGTAGAAAAGAATTATGGCTAATTTAAGTTGAAAGAGCTAGGTGAAATGAGCTTGAGCATAGGCCAGTTTGTAATTAATAGGAAGTCTCTGAGTGGTTATTTTAAAAGCAACTGTGGGATCAGGTGGGACAAGAAACTTCCAGTTAAATATAAAATATAAGAAAAGATTTTGATAAAGTCTTTTTAGTTCATTTAAAACAGAATAACATGGGTTCTTAGGGAAACTGATTGAATTATTTAGGACATTATATAATTGAAAATGTGATATTTTTTATCCAGTTTTGCCCCAGGGTAACATTTCAAAAACTATGGCATACTGTAATATCTAACAAATTAAAACTGATAAAACCAAATTCTAGAATATTTTCATCACTTCAAGAATATTCTTTTTATCATTATGGTCCAGTCTATTTTCACATCCACTCAATGTCTGCTTATCTCTACAATTTACTTGATGTACTCTTCATATTTTGAGAACAGCACATACATGAAAATGTTCTATGTATAACATTTGGGACTGCATCTTCTACTACATGCAAATCTCTAGATAATTA
This sequence comes from Bramus lutescens, assembly GCA_001685075.1. NCBI lineage: Eukaryota > Metazoa > Chordata > Mammalia > Rodentia > Cricetidae > Bramus > Bramus lutescens. The sequence continues at coordinate 915 of LOEQ01014409.1, read as the reverse complement.
TAGAAGTTGGAATTGGTTTCAGTGTTGTTCATTTTTATTGCTGAGTCAGTGAATGTGGTGAACATGCTGCTTTACTATTTTCCAGTTACAAGACATTAAACTACTAAACTTCTGTCTTAAGATTTTATATGAATGCAAGTCTCAAATGTTTAATGATCCATAAGCCAGGCATAGTAACATGTGTATATAATCCCTGCATGAAATAAAGTCAAGAAGATATGAAGTTAAAGTATCCTGATTCAGTATTGAACAACAAAATGGGTGAAGATGCCAGTATTTATAGTAATTTTATGACTTTTTTAACTGTTAAATGATTTTCATTGAGGCTATTCTGTTAATATACCCAAATCACTGTGTGAATAAAAAAATTTTAAAAAAAACAACCTTTTTGGCATCTTCATCAACTTTTTTGCTTTATTATTTTATTTTACAACTGTTTGAAACTTCTTCTCAGAGAATTTGACACATTGCATCTTCCTTGATATTTTTATATCAGTCAAGAAAATTTAACACTGTCCACTCACCTTTACATTTGGAGTTTGCAGAATTCAGATAGTTATCAAGTTTTCTTTCTTTTTTTGTTTTTGTTTTAAATGGGTTACTCAAAGTTTCTAAATAAAGAACCATTATATAATTCTCAAATGTGGATGCTTTAAACTACTTATTTAAATTCACATATCTTTCTCTTACTCTGATTATTTTATTGGTTTGTCTAGATATTTAAGTACTATATTGGGCACAATAGAAGAGACCAAACACAATAGATTTTCTTTTAGTCTTAGGGAGAAAACCTCATTCTTGAATGATAAAGTATATTTCTATATATTTGCATATATTTTAATCAGTTTTCACTTATGTCCTACTCTTATTTTTCTATAGTTTACTTTTTATTACAAATGAATGTTACGTTCTATA
>LOEQ01014407.1:4005-16505 GCA_001685075.1 Bramus lutescens | reverse complement strand
AGATGCTTTGTTGTCAGGGCTGGCCCTAAAGTCCCAGTCTTCCTTTCTTCACTTCTGCCAATATAAACATGCTGTACTAACCTGGTGTGTAGAGGCATTAAATGGGCCAAATTATTGAAATATTTTAAAGATCTGCCTGTTATTTGTAAAGAACATTTAGCTGTTGGTGTCAACAGGCAATACATATTTTAAGTTTGGTAGTTCCAATGAGAACCCTGATTTCTGCCTCCATTCTCCCTGGAGATGTACCCCTTCAAGAGTTCTGAAGCTTGGGAAATGGTACATCCAAAACCTTTGTCCCCAAGATTCAAGACCTGATTTATATTTCCATAGTTTACATGGTTGAAGGGTAAAACCAGTTGGCACATTGTTTTCCTTTTACCTTCAACTATGGTCCCTGGCAGGCTTGTGAGCAAAAGCATCCACAACAAAAGACAGGTAGTAATAGTTTTTCAATCCATTTCCCATTGTTTTCTTCTTTATCACTCAGTGTTTGGGATTGATGCCAGGACTTTAAAAAAATGTCAGAAAAGTTCTGTCAATGAGCCTAACCTGGGCCTACTTGGGTAAATTTGCATTTGATTTAGTAGTTAATTTAAATCATCTGTAGATGTGAAGAAAACTTCCTGAGACTTGGCCCATTAAACAAAGATCTTCTTTCCTGACACCATCTTCCTGAACAAGTAAAAGATCTGTTGGAGATTCTGTATTTCTATAGCTGGGAGTGGCTGGACCTTGAGATACAAACTGAAAATTCCTTGGTATAGATTAAATGCAGGTCAGTTCCTCACACAAGACACCCGCTGAATACCCATTTAGCCTAGGGCAAATCTGTGAACAGAAACTAAGCCACCATCAGGCCTATGCTTTAAATCTTTGCATGAAATCGGGGGCAGCCCTGGGTAGTTGGGAATCCATTGACATGAAGGACCAGAGTGAGTGTCTATACGACCCAGGTAGATGGTTTGGGTGGTGTGACCACTGCTGAAAGAATGACAGAGAGGAAGGTGTAAGGCTGTGCAGGCCCTTCCCTGTTAAAATGGGGTACCAAATCTCAGCACAAAGGAGGCAGAGGCAGAGGAATCTCTGAGTTGGTGTCCAGTCTAATCGATAAAATGACGTATAGGAAAAAAGGGAAAGCTTGTCTCAATTAAGCAAGGAAAAAGATATAAAGAAATAAAGGAAGGAATACAAGTAAGCAAACTATAAAAAAGAAAGATATAAGGAAAGCAGGGAAACAAGCAAGATAGAAAGAAAAAAGGGATGACAGCATTAGGAAGGAAAGTGGAGCACCCATTGGCAACAAGCCAAGAGTCACATTTCTGAAAAGGACAGCACCAAGTGGAGGTCAGTTCACTTCTGTGTTGGATCCCCAAGGGGGTGGAGTGCCATGAATGAGCCAAGGCTCTAGTAGTTGCTAGCTCCCTAGGAAACCAGCATATCTGCCCTATAAATAGAGATGTCCTCAACCATATCCATAGGCTTGGGGCCACAAGATGGAATGGTCTGCTCAATGAAAGGGTGTAACAGCCATACTACTATGTGCACTATGATCCTATAGCGCCTGTACTACGTGTTCTATGAAACTACACCTGTAGTGTACCGCCTACACTGTGTGACCATTCGCATTTGCGAGCCGGAAAAGGGGCCTGGAGATTCAAATACACAAAGATACAGAGACAGAGACACAGAGACAGAGACACAGATACAGAGACACAGGTCATCCTTGAAACAAGAATGCCAAGAATACCCACTTTATTGTGTTCAGGGGCAGCTTATCTAGGGCTCTGGTCACGCCCCAGCTCTTGGGATCTTTCAGCTGCAGCCCACCAGAAATCATTACCCTGCCATTAGGGTCTCATGCTCAGAGCAGCTGCAGGCTGCTTGGAGCAGAGAAAAATAAAGTCGTTTACAGGAAATTCAAGGTCTGGTGGTCTGCAGTCCCCAACATAAGGGGATAAATTTTAGAGAGAGTGGGAGGGCCCTGCATGGAGACAGCATTTAGGGTCAGGTTTTGGAGTAGAGCTTCCATCTCCAGGAAGTGTTTGGTCATGAGAGAGTGCTGATGTCCAGAGTGACTTGGCCACAAACACTCCTGTGTTGATGGTTAGGGTTAGGTGAGGACTCCTGGGGTTGTCTACCCCAGGCTCCCTTCACTTCTTGTTTGGAAACAGGGTACCATGGAGAGGACAGAGGACCTGGAACTTGTAAACTCTGTGGGCTCTTCCTTCCTCCCTATTGCCAGCCTCCCTGAGCTGACATTCTTACATTAACACAGGAGCTTTTTGTATGTTTATTCCAATATTTAGAAACCATGGAGCCTCAGGCAACAGAATGACAGGTAGAAAGAAAGGAGGGGCATCAGAGTCATCCTGCTGCAAAGGAAGTCTGGAGCAAATTTGCAAACGCTGGGAAGACTTGGGGAGTGTGGGCCTACTCTACCCATTTTCTTCCTCCTAGGTTCTGCATTAGAGGATCATTCTCCAGTAGGATTTCATTCCAGTATGCTTCCACATCCACCAGCGCCTGAAGTCCCTCCAATAGATCCATCCTACCCAGGAAACTTGGCTCCCTTAAACGCTTCAAGGTCCCCCATTGCATGCATGTTACTAAATTTCCTCATATATACCCATGCGAGTGCCCAGATGTTTACAGAGCCTTCATGGACTTTATGTTCTACATTCCCCAGGTGCCTCCACTATCCTCGGTGGAATGAAGTCTCTACCTCCAACTAGACCCTAAAAGGCTCCCAGGTCAGGAGTGTCCCCAGTCTTCCTTCCAAGGAATTCCCCACACCTGTCTATTTTTGACTTGAAAAATCTGTCACAGTTGACACTGTGCTAAGCTTTGAGGCCTGAGTTTCAGCATAGATTTGTAAGATGAGTGCCTGCAATTAGAAGCCAAATCCTCAAATGCCCTTGGGATTTTTACAAAAATCCTTTTAAATTGGGGCTATCTGACACTGTACATCACTTAACACCTAAAAATTTTTTGCAACATAAAACAAATAAGCCCATATATGCCCATGGTTTCTGGGTGCTGTGCTCCTGCTTCCATTCCCCTTCTCCAAACCACTTCTGTCTCTGTTTGCTCTATACAGTGGATCTGCTTCCCCCGTACTACTCGAAAGCTGCAGAGGTGTTCCATTCTTATGTTTGTGTTCTCCCTTACAGCATCTGCTAATCTGGTCCTTAATGGGTCTACCTGTGCGTTTCCCTGGCTTCTGTAGCCTACACCAGGATTTTTAAGTTGGTCAGCTGACACAGGTTCCTAAAAAAGTTTTGTCTGTCTGTTAAAATAATTTGGCTATGCTATGCTTGTTTTATGTCTATGTGTGTATCTGTGTTTGTTTTCAGAGTATGCCTGCTTTATGTTTGTGTGTATATGTGTGCTTGTGCTTGTTTTAAAAATCTGTAAAACTTGCAACATCTCTAAAAAATAGAAACATGTGTATAGCTGCCATTTTGACCTTAGTGCCATCTTCGGTAGAGTACCCACGTGTGCTGGACCTACCAAGGAGACATTTAACCTACAATATTCTTTGACTTATTAAAATATTCCTTCTAATCTTCTCGCCTTTACTATATTTGATAAACTGTAACTGATTGGGTAAACTATATGTCTAAATTTAACTTAAGTCTAATTTAAGCATACCTAACAGTTAATGGTACTCTAATTCAAGTGCCTTTACAGATCTGAGAGTTTGGCATTTAACAAAAGAGCTTCTATCACAGAGACATGGCAGCTCCTGCAGTACCTATAGCTCCTTCAAGAAGATGCATAGTTACAGAAGACCTTCTTTGTGGAGGCTTGCCTTTGGGTATGGCAAAGCTACCTACACAGCAAAAAGTGGCCTTCCACCTCATCAGCTTCCTGAACATTACACCGTGGGAATCGATCATCTCATCCTGCCAAGACAGCTAGAAGAAATCCTTCCCCCACAGGAAAATCTTTGGGCCTCCTGAACTCAGCATCTAATGGCAAGTATGCTTCAAGACTGGTGTTCGCCAAAGGCTATGGAGAGACTTGGGATTGCCTGCGTAGCTGAAACGCTCTCTCATTTCTGCTCATTTATCCCCTCAAATCTGTCAAGTGGCATTTGATGACTTACGGTACTGGTAACTCTTCATTTATTAAGTTTCCTGCTAAAAATGCAAACAGGTGTGTCTCTTTCTCAGGCTTCGTAGTCCAGGAATAACAGGTTTCAGATGTGTCTTCAGAGATCCAGAGTTCCCAATTCCCTTTGTCTTCTAAAATGTTCACACCTTTTAACCTAAAGCTATATAGCCTTTTGCTATGACACCAGGATATAAATCTGTTTCAGTCGTCTTACAGATATCTGCAGGTTCCTGGGAAAAAGTTTTGCTGCTTTATCAAAAAATCTTGTCTGGTAAAAACTAACAGTTTCCAGACCCCATTTTAACCCCACCAATTTTCAAACATATTTTACAGGTCACTCCGGTTGTCTAGGACAAGACTAACTTGCAGAGGGCCTTCCAGACAATGCCAGCAACTACACCAGCTCCTGGGGCTTCACCATTGGTACTATTTCTCCTGGCTTAAATAGACACCTACCTAACAACTAAAATCTGGTTTTAAGGGCATATCTGCTCTCGTGTCTCACTTATTCACCTGTGCCTCTCCTGTACAACCAGGGCACTTCTCTGTATCATTCTTTCTGGCAGTTAATGACCCTTCCCGGTGGTAATAACAATCTATTTTTTACTATAACTTCTGAACATCAAATTCAACAGTATGAACCCTTTCAGGTAACTTCCTAGTACCCTTATATACGGAGTCAATTTTGCCTATCATAATATCCACTTGTTCAGATAACCTCTGATTTTCAATTATATTAATCCTGTTAACTAGTGTCATTCTTCCTTAATGATAGAATATGAAGAAAATTGAAACCTAATAACCAGTAAATCGAGGTACCTCCATAGTCATATAGGCCTTGTGTAATACCTTCCATTGTGGTAGCAAAAAACGTGGCAAAAGTCCCATTAGAAACAAACTCGGCCATATTACCTGCTACCAGCAGATGGCACTGTTTCCGAGTTGTAACTAGACTCAATGCAATGGTGGCATGACAGGTCCTGTGTTAAAATCCGCCTTGGTACTTGTTAAAAAACTGGGTAAAAATGAGTTGATCAACAGATTAGATGTAATCAAATCATTCCATACACGGAGCAATAAAGCCCAGAGTCCAGTCGCAGAGAACAGAAGCACAGAAGCCGCAAGCCAGTCCGCCATCCCGCGACAAAGAATCATCTCAGGAGGGTTGCAGTGGTTAGTAAACAGCACAGCTAACTGTACTTCGGCTGCTGCTTAAGCGCTGCAAACACCGCTGTGGTGTTGCTCCGTTGTGGTGGGGTTTTGAGGGGATTCCGGCCCGAGAAGTGGCTCGGCGATCCGCCGGAGAGGCATGGAGTTTAAATCCACGTGGGTGCCAAGTGAAGGCAGAGATGTCGGGCGCTTAAAAGAAATCCCACACTGGCTCAGAACTGAGAGATAGATATTTATTTAGGGGGAAAACTTACAAATCAGGATTCTCTGCTTGAACGGTGGATGGAGATGAGATCCAAAACCGAACGAGCAAAACGGGAACCAGGGGGTTGGAGAGAAGAGGCCTGCTGCACTTCAGCATCCAGGTAAATAGTCTATGAGGCCACGCCTGAATAGGCGGGTAAACCTTCCTGCAGCAGAATATAGACAATTGTACCACACCACTTCCCCCTCTTTNTATTAACAAGAACATCCATAGTCCATTTGTTGGGAATGTGAGCATAGTTTTCCAGGCTACTTCCTGCTGGTTGGGGGCACTGAAAATCTTATGGGAACCTAAAGAAAATTTAGAATTATGATCAAGTCCTGACTGGTATCCTGTGAGTCTTGATCATCTCATGCAGCAGTCTTGAATCTGTTCTGGATGTAGAACTCAGACATCCAGGCCATCTGTTCTTACCGGAGATTTCTCAGGTGGTCTTTCTTGATTAAGCCTGCTTTAAAAAAAAAACAAAACTCAGAATGAATTCACAGCCTCTCATTTCCTGTGGAAACAAAAGCAGCATTATAAACAAATAATCTTTTAGCAGATGTTGCTACTTCCTCAGCATTCAAACAATTCAAAGAGAGCATAATAATAAACAGTATCAAGATTCTCTTTGTATTTTTCATCTTTACCTGGCATTATTTTTACCTGTATTTCTTTATTTTTACTTTCAACTTTTGGCTTTTTGAGACAGGTTCTCTGTGTATCTTTGGCTGCCCTGGAATTCACTCTATAGACCAGGCTATCCTTGAACTCACAGAGATCTGTCTGCCTCTGCTTCCCAAGTGCTGGGATTAAAGGTGTGTACCACCACACCTTGAATTCACAGAGGCCTGTCTGCCCCTGTCTCCCAAGTGGAGGATTAAAGGTGTATGCCAGCACACCTTGAATTCACAGAGGTTGTTCTGCCTCTGTCTCTCAAGTGTTGGGATTAAAGGTGTGTACCACCACAGCCAAATATTCTCTTTCTTTTTTATTTTAAGGATTATAACCTTTGACCTGCATATATTTTTAACACAGTGTAAACCATTTAGAGGTTTTTTTGTCTTTGAATCTCTCTTTACTGTATATCTCTTTTTCTGACCACGTGAGTCTTTAATTTGCTAAGCAAAATGGAGAGGATTAAAGCCATGATTTTGATGACTGGATCCAGCCCATTCCTTAGCTTTCTGAGATTCCAGCCTCATGGCTGAGGTACTGGCTGGAGCCATGTTTATTGTCAAAACTCTATGGTGTTTCAAGGTCCCTGCCACCATCAAAAAGCATGCGGTCAGCTTTTCATCAACACCATTTAAATGTTTCATGGCAGGACCTCTTAAAAGAGCCGCAAGGTTTTGCAGCTAAAGCTAAGTCAGGAAGCCTCTCTTAAATGAGTAAGGCTTGCCTCCAGCAAGCAGAGCACACCTGATAAAATGCTGCTTTCAATAAGCCATGCTTATTAACTCTGTTCTTTTCTGTCTAGAATTACTTCCCAAGCTCTTTCAGGCTTTATGTGGATGCAGTTGTCCATGTGGGCCCATTTTTGGATGGGGTTTTTGTCCTGCGCAGTCCTTGTTCTGCCTGGTTCCCATAGTTGTTAAGTCCCAAAGAAATTACACAGAGGTCTACATTAACTATAAACTGATTGACCCATTAGCTGAGGCTTCTTATTAACTCTTATAACTTATATTAACCTATTATTCTTATCTATGTTAGCCACATGGCTCAGTAACTTTTTCAGCGAGGCAGGTCATGTCTTACTTCTTCTGTGTCTGGGCAGGACTGCAGAGGGAGCTTCCCTTTTCCCAGAATTCTCCTATTTTCATTGACCCGCTTTTATTTCCTGTTTGGTCGTCCCACCTATACTTCCTGTCTAGTTGTCCTGCCTATACTTTCTGCCTGGCTACTGGTCAATCAGCATTTATTTAAAACGTAATTGTCAGAATATAGACAATTGTCCTGCACTAACTTTTGGCTTGAGGGGTCTGTGAGAGTCCCCTCAAAGAGTTTCCCGAGTTTCCTGATGGTATCGGGTTGCCTTGTCTGTCTTTAGTTGATCTGCATTCATTGGTAATGTCGGGCTTTGCCACACCTTCTACATATAATTATTTTTGCCATTCCCAGAGGAGATATTATTCCTATGAACTCCTTGTCTACAATCCTTTCTCAGATGTCCTATTCTATGACAATTAAAACATTTGTGATTTTGATGTCTCCTCATTGCTTTGGAAATTGCTTCTCCTACCCTAGATTCAGTATTATAGTCAAATGTCTCAATGTGTATGCAGGATCCATTTATTCATAGGTGCTGATCTAACCATTAAAGGCCTAAGTATCATTTTCATTCTAAGTTGGCATTTTCAAAAGCCAGATATTCAATAAGTACTCATCTAGCACCTAGGTCTGTTACTCCTATTTGTACAGCCTTAGTTAATCTTTGTAAAAAGTCACTAAAGGGTTCTCTCTGGCCCTGTTTGATCCTGGTATATGATTCAGTTCATTTTTTCTAGTTCTTGGATCCTGTCCCAAGCATTTAAGGCTGTCTTTTGGCATAGGGACAAGATTTCTTCATTGTAAAGAGCTTGAACCTGCGGATCAGCATAAAGGCCTTCACCAAGAATTTGATCTTAGAAAGTCTCGAGGACTTTTGCTTTTCCCTGGTGTTCCAAAGTTTTTGCCTCTTCCCTGAAATAATTTTTAAACATTACTTGAGATCCATCATCCAGGAATGCTGAAACTAACTGAATCCAGTCATGTGGCGTGGCTTTAATGCTAGAAGACTGTGTCTTTATCACCTCCCTAACACATGTAGAATACAAACCATAAGTTACAACAGCTTGCTTAATTTCCTTTAGATCATTCATTTATATAGGTATCCATCTACCTTCTTTGTATCCTTTTGGACCTTTAGAACTTGGTGCTTTGTCAGTAGATTACAGGGTAGGAAGCTAAAACCTTGATAAGTCATCTCTGACAGCTACTGGTGATGTTGAATCTTGTCCTTGTGCCTTCTTTCCCTGTTCATCAGCTCCAATAATTTCAATTACTTCAAATCTTTTTACTGTTGTCTTTTGTAAAGCCTGAATCTCCTGGAATGTATATATTTCTAGGAATTTCACTGAGGCATCTAACCTCTGGTTCTCATTCTGCACATGTGATTCCAAGGTATGAAGTTGCTCTTTTACAGATAACATCTCATCCTTGGACATTACTTGAATAGTGTGCAGATTGCCGTCCTGGAGAGATACTCTATCTGATAAATTAGCATAACTTTTTAACAAATTTTTATTGTCAAATTCAACAGTATGAATTCTTTCAGATAACTTCTTAGTACCCTTAGACATGGATTCAATTTTGTCAGTTAAATTAATGTTATCATTTTTAATAGTATTAATTTTTTCAGGTAACTTTGATTTTAGATGGTATTAATCCTGTCAACTAGCTGTTCATTATTAATCTGAAAAGACTGTATTATTCTTAAAAGTGCCATATTCTTTCATAATGATAGAATATGGAAAAGAAAACTGAGTCCCAATACCCAATAAACTGAAGTATCACCATAACCATAAAAGCCTCACATAATACAATATATAGTATTAGCAAAAAGTTGCTAAAAGTTCAATATTAATGTATTCTACCATATTGATTTATTAATTACCTGTTATGTGATCCAGTAAACTGTAATCTTTATTATCCAGCAGATGTCATGGCTGCAGAGTTGCGGTTAGAAACAATGCAACCGGTGGCGACAGGAATGGTCCTGGGACACTGTAGTTTCTGAGCTGCTTTAGTACTGGCTAAATACTGAGAAATAGGCTTTTCTTGACAAATTAAAAGCAAATAAATCAATTCCATACACGGAGCAAGAAAACCATAATTCACGGGCAGGGAGCAGAAACCAGAAGCTGCACGAGTCACCACATGGCAAGGAACCACGCCAAGGAATGTGGCAGTCATGCATGTGCTTGGGAAATTTTCAAGTTTCCACATGCAGTAAACTCTGCTGTGGTGGGGGTCTTAGGTAAAAGCAAGCCAAGCAGGCAGGGTTAGGAGACTGTCTGGGCTATGGACCGGTTAGGCCGCTAGGCTGTCCACCTGGAAGGCATGGAGTCCGAATCCACATGGGCGCCAAATGTGGAAGGACACTTAAAAGAAATCCAATACTAGCTAAATATTGACAAATAGATGGTTATTTATTTAGGGGTAGACTCACAAATTGGAATCTTCTGCTTGAATGAAGATCAGAAACCGAATCCCACAACCAGAACGGAGAGGCTGGAAAAGAGGCTGGACACATGCTCTACATCGGCATATATAGGTAACCACTGGCTGTAAGACTTCCTATAGCAACCCAGGGATGGTTCAGTAGTTGACGATTCAATCTCCATGAGTTTGTAGGCTTTCTGAGAGTAGTATTGTTGTTAAATTCTAACTTTAATCCCTGGTGTTCTGATAACACACAAGGGGTTACTTCAATTTTTTTGTATCTGTGGAGGTTTGCTTTGTTACTGAGTATGTGATCAATTCTAGAGAAGGTTCCATGAGGTTATGAGAAGAAGGTATATTCTTTTCTGTTTGGATGGCATGTTCTATAGATGTCTTTAAGTCCATTTGATTCATGACATCTGTTAGTTCTCTTATTTCTCTGCTAAGTTTCTGTCCAATTGACCTGTCCATTGGTGAGAGTGAAGTATTGAAGTCTCCTACTATTAGTGTATGGGGTTTGATGTGCAATTTAAGTTTTAGTAATGTTTCTTTTACATATGTGTGTGTTCTTGTATTAGGGGCATAGATGTTCGGGATTGAAACTGCATCTTGAAGAATTGCTCCTGTTATGAGTATAAAGTGTCCTTCTCCATCTCTTCTGATTGATTTTAGTTTGAAATCATTTTTGTTAGCTATTAGGATAGCTACACCCACTTATTAATTAGGTCCAATTGATTGGAAAACCTTTTTCCAACCTTTTACTCTGAGGGAGTGTCTGTCTTTGAGGCTGAGGTGTGTTTCTTGTAAACAGCAGAAGGCTGGATCCTGTTTTCATATCCATTCTCTTAGCCTATGTCTTTCTATAGGTGAACTGAGTCCATTGTTATTAAGCAATATTAATGACTATTGGTTGTTAACTCTGATTATTTTTCAGTAGTAGTGTTTGTATGCTTCTCTTCTTTGGGTTATGCTGTTGGGGGGTTATCAGATATCTGTGTTTTTGTGGGTGTAGTTAGCTTCCTTGTGTTTGGATTTTCTTTCTAGTACTTTCTGTAAGGCTGGACTTGTGGATACATATTGTTTAAATCTGTTTTGTCAGAGAATATCTTGTTTTCTCTATCAATGTTGAATGAAAGCAGTGCTGAGTATAGTAGTCTGGGCTTGCATCTATGGTCTAAGCATCTGCAACACATCTATCTAGGATCTTCTGGCTTTCATGGTTTCCATTGAGAAGTTGGGTGTAATTCTGTTAGGTTTACCTTTATATGTTACTTGATATTTTTCCTTTGCAGCTCTTAAGATCCTTTCTTTATTATGTATATTTTGTGTTTTGATTATTATATGTTGAGGGAATTTTTTAGGCAGTCTATTTGGTGTTCTGTAAGGTTCTTGTACCTTCATAAAAATATCCTTTTTTAGATTGGGAAAGTTTTCTTCTATGATTTTGTTGAATATATTTTCTGTGCCTTTGAGCTGGAGTTCTTATCCTTCTACCCCTGTTATTCTTAGGTTTGTTCTTTTCATGGTGTCCCAGATTTTCTGAATGTTTTGCGTTAAGAATTTGTTGGATTTAATATTTTCTTTGACCAATGAGTCTATTTCCTCTATAGTATCTTCAGTGCCTGAGAGTCTTCTATCTCTTGTATTCTGCTGGTTATACTTGTCTCTGTAGTTCCTGTTTCATTTACCTAGATTTTCCATATCCAGAATTCCCTCAGTTTGTGTTTTTGTCATTACCTCAATTTCAGTCTTTAAGTCTTGAACGGTTTCCTTCACCTGTTTGATTGGTTTTTGCTTGGTTTTCTTGGGCTTCTTTGAGGGATTTATTAATTTCTTCCAATTTTTTGTTTGTCTTCTTTTCCATTTCTTTAAGGGAGTCTTTCACTTCTACTTTAAAGGTCTCCATCATTTTCATAAAGTTATGTTTAAAGTAGTTTTCCTCTACTTTTTCTGGGTTAGGATGATTAAGTCTTCCTGTTGTGTGACCACTGGGATCTGATGTTGCTTTTTTAGGTTGTTGGAGGAATTCTTTCATTGGCACCTACCCATCTCTTCCTTCAAATAAGGCCAGCAGTGTCTTTGCGTCTTGGTCAAATCCTTGCTGTGGCTGTCTGAGTATTTGGGAGATTTTCTTGGTCTGCTCTCTACTGTCAATGTCTGTCTCAGAAAGCCTCTGAGTTTTCTATACACCTACTCTCTTGTTCTTCTCTCCTGGTTTGCTATCTTGGTGCTCTCTCTTAATCCCCTCAGTGTTGCAGTCCACTCCTGGTCCCCTGACTATTACAGCAAGCTCTCAGCTCTTAGGCTGGGTATGGTTAGTAGCTTGGGGGTTTCAGTGGATGGGTTTGGGTTTGGAGGGAGCCTAACCACAGGAAACTTCCTGCTGGCTAACTAGAAAAGTCAAGGGAGTTGGGGAAGGAGCCCAGAGTTTTGTCCTGCTGGGGAGGTCCTAGAAATTGGGGCATCCCACGATGTTATAGATTTTTCTGCTCACCTCTCTTCCTCTCCCCTCCCCTTCAACCCTCTTATATGTTCCCCATGCTTCCAATTTACTCCAGATGTCTTGTCTTTTTCTACTTCCCACGTAAATTAGATCTAAGTATGTCTCTCTTAAGGTCCTCATTGTTGTCTAGGTTCTCTGGGATTGTGAATTGTAAGCTGGTTTTCTTTCCTTTATGTCTAAAAGACACTTATTAGTGTGTAATATGATATTTGTCTTTCTGGGTCTGGGTTACCTCACTCAATATGATGTTTCTAGATC